>CAUYRH010158218.1:0-26856 GCA_963574655.1 Perodicticus potto | reverse complement strand
GCGCCTGTAGTCCCAGCTACTTGGGAGGCGGAGGCAGGAGACTCGCTTGAGCCCGGGAATTGGAGGTTGCTGTGAGCTGTGACGCCACAGCACTCTATCCAGGGTGACAGCTTGAGGCTCTGTCTCAAAAAAAAAAAAAAAGATAAGAAAAGCCTGGGACCAGATGGCTTCACATCAGAATTCTACCAAACCTTTAAGAGGAACTAGTACCTATATTACTCAACCTTTTCCAAAATATAGAAAAAGAAGGAATACTACCCAACACATTCTATGAAGCAAACATCACCTTGATCCCTAAACCAGGAAAGACCCAACAAGAAAAGAAAATTATAGAACAATATCACTAATGAATATTGATGCAAAAATATTCAACAAGATCCTAACAAACAGAATCCAGAATCCTAACAAACATATCAAACAAATTATACACAATGACCAAGTGAATTTTATCCCAGGGTCTCAAGGCTGGTTCAATATACATAAATCTATAAATATAGTTCATCACAGAAAAAATTAAAAAACAAAGACCATATGATTCTCTAAATTGATGCAGAAAAAGCTTTTGATAATATCCAACATCCCTTCATGATCAGAACACTTAAGAAAACTGGCATAGAAGGGACATTTCTTAAACTGATAGCGGCCTTCTACAGCAAACCCACAGCCAATATCGTATTGAATGGAATTAAATTGAAATCATTTCCACTTAGATCAGGAACCAGGCAAGGTTGCTCATTGTCTCTACTGCTTTTTAACATTGTAATGGAAGTCTTAGCCATTGCAATTAGGGAAGAAAAGGTGATCAAGGGTATCCACATAGGGTCAGAAGAGATCAAACTTTCACACTTTGCAGATGACATGATTGTATATCTGGGAAACATCAGGGATTCTACTACAAAACTTTTAGAAGTGATCAAGGAATACAGAAGCATCTCAGGTTACAAAATCAACACACATAAATCTGTAGCCTTTACATATACCAACAATGGTCAAGCTGAAAAAACAGTCAAGGACTCTATTCCTTTTACAGTAGTGTCAAAGAAGATGAAATATTTGGGAGTTTACCTAAAAAACGACATGAAAGATCTCTATAAAGAGAACTATGAAACTCAAAGAAAAGGGATAGCTGAAGATGTTAACAAATGGAAAAACATACCATGCTCATGGCTGGGAAGAATCAACATTGTTAAAATGTCCATACTACCCAAAGGAATATACAATTTTAATGCAATCTCAATCGAAGCTCCACTGTCATACTTTAAAGATCGCAAACAAATAATACTTTGTTTCACATGCAATTAGAAAAAACCTCGAATAGCCAAGACATTACTCAGAAATAAAAACAAAGCAGGAGGAATCACGCTATCAGACCTCAGACTATACTATAAATTGATAGTGATCAAAACAGCATGGTACTGGCACAAAAATAGAGAGGTAGATGTATGTAACAGAATAGAGCACCAAGAGATGAACCCAGCTACTTACCATTATTAGATCTTTGACAAGTCAGTTAAAAACATTGAGTGGGGAAAAGATTCCCTATTTAACAAATGGTGCTGGGTGAACTGGCTGGTGACCTGTAGAAGACTGAAACTGGACCCACTCCTCTCACCATAAACTAAGATAGACTCTCACTGCATTAAAGATTTAAACTTAAGACATGAAACTACAAAAATACTAGAAGAAAGTGCAGGGAACACTCTTGACAGAATCAGCCTGAGTGAATATTTTATTAGGAGGAACCCCAGGCAATTGAAGCAATGTCAAAAACTCACTACTGGACCTCATCAATAAAAATCTTCTGCACAGCCAAGAACACAGTAGTTCAAGCAAGCAGACAGCCCTCAGAATGGGAGAAGATATTTGCAGGTTATGTTTCCAACAAAGGTTTAATAACCAGAATACACAGAGAACTCAAACATATTAGCAAGAAAAGAACAAGTGATCCCATCTGAGGGTGGGCAAGGGACATGAAGAGAAACTTTTCTGAAGACAGGCGCATGGCCTACAGACACATGAAAAAATGCTCATCATCCTTAATCATCAGAGAAATGCAAATCAAAACTAATTTGAGATATCATCTAACTCCAGTAAGATTAGCCCACATCACAAAATCCTAAAACCAGAGATGTTGGCATGGATGTGGAGAAAAGGGAACACTTCTACATTGCTGGTGGGAATGCAAACTAATACATTTCTTTTGGAAAGGTGTTTGGAGACTACTTAGAGATCTAAAAATAGACCTGCCATTCAATCCTACAATTCCTCTACTAGGTATATATCCAGAAGACCAAAAATCACATTATAGCAAAGATATATGGACCAGAATGTTTATTGCAGCCCAATTCATAATTTCTAAGTCATGGAAGAAGCCCAAGTGCCCATCGACCCATGAATGGATCAATAAATTGTGGTATATGTACACCATGGAATATCATGCAGCCTTAAAGAAAGATGGAGACTTTACCTCTTACATGTTTACATGGATGGAGCTGGAATATATTCTTCTTAGCAAAGTATCTGAAGAATGGAAGAAAAAGTATTCAATGCACTCAGTCTTACTATGAAACCTTCTACTTATAGCTCAAGAATAAGGGGAAAGGGAAGAGGGAGGGGAGGGGGGAGGGAGGATGGGTGGAGGGAGAGTTATTGGTGGGATCACACCTATGGTGCATCTTACAAAGGGTACATGTGAAATTTACCAGGTGTAGAATATAAATGTCTTAACACAAAAACTAAGAAAATGCCGTGAAGGCTATGTTAACTAGTTTGATGAAAACATTTCAAATTGTATATGAAACCAGTACATTGTACCCCATGATTGCATTAATGTACACAGCTGTGATTTAATTAAAAGGAAAAAAAACCATAAGCTACCGTGTGGGAGCAGGATTATGTTAATATGTCTTAAACACTTAGACTGTATACTAAGTTCTTCATGTGCCTTATCTGATCTAATCTTAGAACAACCCAAGGGTGTCTTATCATTTTATAGATGATGAAAGCTAAGGCCTAAGGGGATTAAGGAACATAGCCAAAGTAACAAAATTAGTAAGTTGAAGAGCTAGATTTGAACCCCCCCAACTAGAGGGGAGTTCAGATTTCTGACCCTGTTTGTAGTATAGAATCCACTGTGTTTCAGAATTGTCTACAGATTAGATTTGGATTGCCCAGTGTACACACCTGTACAATCAATCACATTTCTTGACTCTTTCAAAGATACCGTTTCTAGGATTCTTCCCATTATCCTCCACCCTCCATTGGTTAGGACCATTAGGCAACTCTTGGGTACAAAGTAAGTAGTTCATGATAAAAAAGCATTTGTGAACCATTTGACTATCTTTTCACTCACCATTTTGCTGAGTTCTATGGTGATCAGTATTAAACATAACTGAATAACTGACTCAGCCCAAGGTCAAATGGGCAGGGGCTCTATCTGGGCACTGCATTTACTGCTCAGCTCACAGAGCTGTCTGGCTTGACATTACAACTTCTCAAACACATTTTTGTCAATTCCAAAGGCCATTAGGTTAGTATGTGCCTAACCACAGTACATCTGTTTGTTTTAGATAATGACAAGCGCTTTTCCAGCTGTCCATTTTTCTACCTTCTTTCTTTTCTTCCCCAGGGCTTGAGCTTTTAGCATTCATGATTTTTTTTCAAGCTGATAGACCAAATCTAGAATTATAATTCTAGCATGTCAGAGAACTTGACTTCATCCATTTTCAGACTTATGTTAAACTCTAAAATACACACGCACACATACACACTTCCCTTAGAATCTAACACCACCTGGCCTGATATAGTTTTAATTATCTCCATTTAATACATGCATCTACATATTTCTCTTCTTTTGATTGAATTTATTTCTTTGAATGTGTAAATCATGTGCTGGATTCCAAAGCCAAAATTATGTAACAAGGTAGAGTCAGAGAAGTCTTACTTCCCCGCCCCTCGCCTTCACCCTGCTCCCTCCCTTCCTTCAGATCTAGTTATGTTTTTAAACATTTTAACAGTATAATATATATACAGTGAAGTATTCATACCATAAATACATAGCTTGATGTATTCTTATAAATTGAACAAGCCCACATATCTCCTATCCATGTGTAAAAATAGAATATTATCGGCACCCCAGACACCCCTCACCTTCTCCACAAAGAGTGTCTCAACTGCTCTCCTGAAACACTGTGGATTAGTTTTTCCAGATGTTGAACTGTAAGTGGAATAAGACAGTCTGTGTTTTTTGGTGCTAGGTTTCTTTCACTCAACAATATATTTATGAGATTCATCCAAATAGAGTGTGGTAGAAGTGTTTACATTTTTTGGTTGCTGTTAACATGCTCTATTAAATGGCATATACAGTATACAATAATTTATAGATCCATCTTGCTGTTGATGGAGAAATGAGTTTCTCATTTTTGGCTTTCACCAGTAGTGCTTCTTAATACAATTTTGTACATGCCTTTAAATAAACATACATACTTCTGGTGTATATATTTTCAGGAGTAGAATTGCTGGATCATGTGGTATGTGTATGTTCAAGCTTTAGTAGATACTGCCAAAGAATTTCTAAAAGTGGATGTTCCAATTTATGCTTCCAACAGTTAATAAGGGTTCCATTTGTTCCTTATATTCGCCAGTACTTTATAATTTCTGGCATGTTAATTTTTAATTTAATTTAATTTTATTATTTTTTTATTAAATCATAGTTGTGTACATTAATGCAATAATGGGGTACAATGTGTTGGTCTTATATACAATTTGAAATATTTTCATCAAACTGATTAACATAGCTTTCATGACATTTTCTTAGTCATTGTGTTCAGACATTTATATTCTACATTTAGTTTCACCTGTACCCTTCTAAGATGCACCAGCAGTGTGGACCCACCAATTACTCTCCCTCTACCCATCCTATCCTTCCTCTCCCCTCCCTTGCCTCTTTGCCCATTTGTGCTGAAATTGGGATATAGCTTTCATATGAAAGCTATAAATTAGTTTCATAGTAGAGCTGAGTACATTGGATACCTTTTCTTCCATTCTTGAGATACTGACAAAGGTTTAATAACCAGAATGCACAGAGAACTCAAACGTATTAGCAAGAAAAGAACAAGTGATACCATCTCAGGCTGGGCAAGGGATCTGAAGAGAAACTTCTCTGAAGAAGACAGGTGCATGGCCTACAGACACATGAAAAAATGCACATCATCCCTAATTATCAGAGAAATGCAAATCAAACTACTTTGAGATATCATCTAACTCCAGTAAGATTAGCCCACATCACAAAATCCCAAAACCAGAGATGTTGGTATGGATGTGGAGAAAAGGGAACACTTCTACATTGCTGGAGGGATGCAAACTAATACCATCCTTTTGGAAAGATGTTTGGAGAATACTTAGAGATCTAAAAATAGAATTGCCATTCGACCCTATAATTCCTCTACTAGGTATATATCTGGGATGTTAATTTTACCCATTCTGGTATCTCACTGTGCTTTTATTTTGCTTTTCAGTGTTGACTAATTATTTGTACTAGTTTTTTTTTTTAAATGAACCTATGTGCCCTTTTATTTCATGAATGATAATGCTCTCAGTATGTACTGTTTTCTGTTTTGCACATGGCTTATTTTCACTAAATGTATCCTGGAGATCTCTGTGTAGTATATTGTATCAACATCTTACCCATTTCCTTTTATGGTGTATACTATTCAATTGTGTAGATACACCTTAGTTTATTCCATCAGTCCTCTATTTGCAGACATTTAGGTTGTTCCTAAACTTTCCTATTACAAATATGCTGCAATTAATAGGCTGTGCATTAATGTTTTCATATTTTGCCACTGTATCTTTGGGATCGATCCTTATAATTGCTATTGCTGGCTCAAAGACAATGCATATGTAATTTTGTTACATATTGCCATATTTCTCCCCATAGGGATTATACCATATTCCAAAAAGTGACCTGTGAAACATGTACTTATATTTCATGCAAGACACCTTTTCTCTTAGAATATTCAATAGACAAGGAATTAAGATACTGTTAATTTTTTTTTTTTTTTTGAGACAGAGCCACAAGCTGTCACCCTGGATAGAGTGCTGTGGCATCACAGCTCACAGCGACCTCCAATTCCTGGGCTCAAGCGAGTCTCCTGCCTCTGCCTCCCAAGTGGGTGGGACTACAGGCGCCCGCCACAACGCCTGGCTACTTTTTGGTTGCAGCCGTCGTTGTTTGGCAGGCCCAGGCTGGATTCCAACCCGCCGGCTTAGGTGTACATGGCTGGCACCTTAGCCCATTGAGCCATAGGCGCCAAGCCTGTTAATTTTTTTTTTAAGTGAAGAATCTTCTAAAGTAAAATATTCAATTATCTATAACACTGCAATCTCATAAAACATTTTAATGTTCCTTAGGTGTGTATATATTGAATTACTTAAGTGTGCATAAATTAAATTAATAATATGTATTTTTAACATATATTTTTAAAAAGGAAGAGCTTATTTCTCATGAAATGGTGTCAGGCTACAGTGGCCATTATGACAGGCTAGGAAATAAGTACTCTGGCTATAAGCCAGGAATACATATTTCCTGTATTCTTATATATTCATGTAAACATGGTTTTTAGTGATAGCATATTAGTAAAGAATGTCTTAGTTGTAAGTTCAGAAAAAAGTGAGGCATTCATTGATTCACATGACTGGGAGGTCAAAGGTAGTCTTGCTACCTTCAGGTATGGTAGGATCCAGGGACTCAACCAATATTGATGAGAATCTTTCTCTCTCCATGACCCCTGCTTCCTCTAGTGGAAGTTTTTCATTGCCTTTACAGTATGCAGTTTCACAAGGTAAGAGGCCTTCTCTTGTCAATTATCCACATCTGTTCTCACAAAAGGACTCCGGCTCTGACTGAATCATGAATACCTACCTTATCTATGCCTGAGAAGGTGGGGGTTCTTTGATTGACAGTACTGTCAGAAACAAAGAGAATACAAGAAGCTGAGAAAAGGTTGTGGGACAGCTACAAATTCTGTTGTCTGAATGTACTGTAACCATTATAATCTAGCCTCTCACTGATGTTCACCCTCACATTTTGGTTGTTTCCGGGTTTTAGGATTTATCATCATAAATACTTCTATAGTCTGCACTTTATTTCTTTAGGATGTATCTCTATAAGTCGGATTTACTGGGATATGGAGATTTCACATATATTCTTGAATCCTTTCAGGGTGCATGTAGTAACATATACTCTCAAAAGCAACTGATGAGATTGCCATTCTACCACACCCCAGAGAGCATTAGGAATTTTAATTTGGTACAGGTTATCACATTGCTTCATGCTTAATTTGCAGAAAGCAATAAATAGCTGTTGTTTATAGTAGGTATTCAATACACAGCTCTTCACTTGATTTATGTTTCGTATTTTCCTGCATTCTTTTCATGGATGCCTATTTACTCTTCTTCCAATTTAAAAGAAAAATCGTGGAATAAAAGAAAGGAGAATGTATCTAAGTGCAAAAATGACAAGTTCTTATATCCCCCCCATTTATGCTGAGGACTTATGAGATGCCCTCAACAATTAGTTAGGTACAGCTGTGTCACAAAGAGGTGGCTTGGAGGTATGTGCAGCTAGCTGGTGGTTGTTTCTTCAGCGCTTCCAGTAAAGCTCCTTTAAATGAACATATGATCCAAAGGCAAGCTGCTTGCTATGTTAACTGCAAGTCATATCCCCTCATCCTTTTCCTAACCCAGCTGTTACCCCAAAACTCTTTTATATAGATGTTTTGGAGTTGTCACTAACTTTGTTCATTGCAGTGGTTCTCAGACTACAGATTTAGAATAAGCAGCTTCAGAAAACCCCAGGAGCTGATTGGAAATGCAAATTCTCAGGCCCCATCTCAGACCTACTATATCAGTAATTCTGGGTGTAGGACCCGGCAATCTCTCTCTGTGTGTATGTGTGTAATTGGGGTAAAATATACAGAACATCAGAAAAATTACCATGTAACCATTTTTAAGACTCTTTTTTTTTTTTTGAGATGAATAGAGTGCCATGGCATCATCATAGCTCCTCAATCATAGCAACCTCGTAACTATCATCATAGCTCCTCCATCATAGTAACCTCAAACTCTTGGCCTCAAGTGATTCTCTTAGCTCAGTCTCTCTAGTAGGTGGGACTACAGGTGTCTGCCACAGTGCCTGGCTAGTTTTCTTATTTTTAATAGAGTAGGGATCTTGCTCTTGCTCAGGTTGGTCTTGAACTCCAGAGCTTAGGTGATCCACCCACCTCAGCCTCCCAGAGTGCTAGGATTCCAGGCGAGAGTCTCTGTGCCCGGCCTTTTAAGATTCATTTTTAACTGACAAAATGAATGTATATATTTATTGTATACATGTTGCTTTGTATATATTTATCATATGCATGTTGCTTTGAAATAGTATGCATTGTGAAATGGCTAAATCAAGCTAATTAACATATGTATTACCTCACATCCATTTCATTTTTTTGTGGTGAGAATCTTAACCATTTCTAAGTGTATGGTTCAGTAGTGTTAAGTACCTTCACAATGTGGTTTAATCAATCTCCAGAACTACTCTGGTCTTGCAAAACTGAAACTCTATACCCATTAAACACCAATTCCCCATTTTCTATTCCCCCCGACCCCTGGCAACTATCATTCTCTTTTCTGTTTCTGTGAATTTGACTACTCTAGCTATCTTATATAAGTGGAATCACACATTTGCCTTGTGACTGGCTTATTTCATTTAACATAATGTAGTCATTATCTATGCAGCATAGATCAGAATTTCTTTCCTTTTTAAGGTTGAATAATATTCCATTGTATGTATACACCACATTTTGTTTATCCATTCATCTATGGAGTTGCTTCCACTTGATAATATGTCTTTTTACAAGCTGTCCAGGAAATTTCCATGCATAGTTAAGTTGGAGAACTCCTGGTTAACAGGAAATAAAAGTGTATTGATTGTCATCTTGACAGATCTAGAATTCTTTTTACAATATTTTAAATTATATTTGATACAACAAATTAATCTGTAGGATGCCTGTGATTCAGGGTGAAGCATGATACCTCTTTGCTTCTAATAATCTCACAAGGATGCAGTGTGGAACACCACCAGGGCAAATAAAGTGTACTTAGTGTTGCTCGAAATAAATTCCTAACTAGGCTAATCTGATACTTGAAAGGCTGAAACTGGACTGCTGTGCTGAAAATTTATCAATTTAAAAGGTAAAGTGGATAAAAGAAAAGTAATTCAGTCGAAGGGCACATGCCATAAATAACATGAAGGTAAACAGATGTATCCTGTATTACGCTCACCATGGAATTCAGTGAGCTGTTCATGGAGTTGACAGTTACAGCTATGTTGAATAAGCTGAATTCTTTTGCAGTTACCAGGAAACATTTGTGGTTATGTAAACTACTATAACAGGGTGGCCAAATCTCATGAAACTGACAGCCTGAGGTAGTCAGTCATTTGAGAACCCCATAGTAATGTGCAGCATTACGTAATGGGATAAATGGGTTTTGGGATGGGAGATCACATTTTCCCACAGAAATCCTAGTTAATGAATTATGTTGGAGGCAGAATATAGTGCTAGACAGGCTAATAATATGATTTGATATAGGGATATTAATTTTTCTGCAAGAAACAAACACATGTATTTGATTCTAGTATATTTTATTTGGAAGGAAAGCATCATCTAAATGATGATACACTTGATGCCTGACACAGGTATTCATATATAGAGAAGTCAATGAATGAATGAATAAATAATATAAATAATAAATTAATTTCATGCATATTTACTGAGTACTTATAATGTACAGGCCAAAGGGAGGTCCTAGTACACATAAAGAGAAATAAGTCAGCAGCCTGTCTAGTGAGTAAGCAGATAAATAAGAACTTCTCATTTGTGTTGCATCTGTAATTCTCATTTTTTTCTTTCTTTTTTTTTGAGACAGAGTCTCATTTTGTCACCATCGGTAGAGTGCTGTAGCATCATAGCTCACAGCAACCTTAAACTCTTGGGCTCAAAATTCTCTTGCCTCAGCCTCCCAAGTAGCTGGGACTACAGGCACCTGCCACAATGCCTGGCTATTTTTAGAGATAGAGTCTTACTCTTGCTTAGGTTGGTCTTAAACTCCTGAGCTCAAGCAATCCACCTGCCTCAGCCTCCCAAAGTGCTAGGATTACAGGTGTAGCCACCACACCTGGTTTGTAATTCTCACTCTTTTTTTTTTTTTTTTTTTGAGACAGAGCCTCAAGCTGTTGCCCTGGGTATAGTGCCCTGGCATTATAGCTCACAGCAACCTCCAACTCCTGGGCTTAAGTGATTCTCTTGCTTCAGTCTCCCAGGTAGCTGGGACTATAGGCGCCCTCCACAACACCCGGCTATTTTTTGGTTGTAGTTGTCATTGTTGTTTGGCAGACCCAAGCTGGATTCGAACCTGCCAGCTTTGGTGTATGTGGCTGGTGCCTTAGCCGCTTGAGCTACAGGAGCCGAGCCTGTAATTCTCACTCTTAAATTAACCACCAAAGCTTGGGCAAATTATTTAACCTCCCTGGGTCTTGGCTTACTTATCTATAAAATTTGATGTGTTTGGTGCCACAAGATGCCAAAATAGATGATCTTTAAGGCTTCTTACAGCTTTCAAATTCTGTTTCTTATGCTTTATTTTGTGAGGCAGGGTGCTGCCATTTATTAATTCATTCAGCACTATTTGTTGAGTCTGTGTAAGGCACTCTGCTCTAATTTTCCCATAACTTATTAAAATCACTTTCCTTCTTCATCCCTATAAAACAGAAATGCTGAATGTCAGGTAGAAAAACCTCCATAAACATATCACTATGTAACTCATACAAAATGGGAAGCACTCTTTCATTCTTGGCACAGTCCCAACCAGCAGTTAGGTTTCCTTCTACCTTCCTAGGATTTTCCGAGTTCCAAGAAGTGAAGATTGGAACACCTGTGGTGGGAGCTGTCCCATTTTGATGTCTCCATGAAATGAAAATTTCCTGGTAATAGGTCTGTTAGGATATCTAGGCCTTTCCATCAACCAGCAATACTGTGCAAAGAGTTCTTTTTTAATTGTTTCAGAGACATTTGGTTATTTAAAGATTTGGGTCTTTATAAACACATCCATCCCATGTAATAGAGAAATGGGACTAGCAGATGTTGCTTGATATGCCTTTTTACCTAGGGATTTCATGGTATCTGTTTTTCAATTTCCAACTAAGTATTAAATGCTTGTATAATTTAAGTGTTTCTTTTAATTAAGCTTAAAAGTGTATTTAAACTTTAGATCAGCCTAGATAACTTGAAAATAGAAATAATCAGAGTAGTTCTGCCAGTTCACATTCAATCTAGAGTGTGTTTTATTTTAAATGATGTAGGCAATGATAAGTATAGTTCTAGTTTCTGGACAAAGTCTAAATTCTTGAGTCTTTCAGGGCTCTATTTATATAAGTAAGGCTATCACATTCTATCTCTGCTTCCCGTCATCTAAAAATTAGCCCATTTGTTGGGCCTGAAATGGATGAGAAATGAGTCTTTGCTTAAACTTGCAAGCTAGTGCCAAGTCATCACCATGACACACCTAAAGAACATTTTTATTATAGAAGAGCACCTTGACATTCACAATAAATATAAACCCGGAAAGTGTTTAAGTCTGTAGTTTGAGCATCTTGCCACTTTCCATGTTTATGGGTTATTGCTCTGCCACTTGCAATATAATTGAATCCAGCAGTTTTTATTCAGCACAAATGTATAAAATAGATTACTTATTGTTTGCCAAACAGAGTGATGTCTACAGAGTAGGCTTAGGGGAGAAAAATGAAGTGTGGTTTACATGCATATGTACATTAGTGATTTTCCTCAGAGATACTAAGGGCAATATTTGACAATAGCAGACAGATTGACTTTTTAAAGTATGATAATTCCTTTTTAATCAATATGTGTTCCAAACAACATCTCTTATGGAGGTGGTAAATTTATGCTCTATATCATAAAAGTAATTATATAAGACATTTAGAAAGGTTCATTTCCTCCCTGCAGAACCCAAGTGGGCAGATTCTTTCTCCCTTTCTTTCCTTTTTGAGAGAGACAGGCTTTGAAGGTCTTTGTCAGTGGCTGGTCCCTATCTAAATCTTTGCTTTTATGGGGCTCAGAGTCCTGTTTATCTCCCTGAGCTAAGCCATTACTCCAGCCTGTCCTTTTCCTAAAAAAGAAAGCTCTCTTCATAAAGGTACCTACTTCTTTCTCAATTGCTTCCTCAGCCCTGAGGAAGGAGGTGAAAAGTGTGCAAACCCTTAGTCCTCTGTCCGCATTCCTGCTTTGATGAATATCTTCTGCACTATTGTGCCTCACTCTTCTAGAGTCTTCCTGCCTCAGGAGTCATCCGCCCCTCCCAGACCATGCCCCTGGCAGAGGTCAGTGCTTGCAGAAATGTAAATGTGATTACATCACAGCCCACCATGAAATCTGGAGTGATTTCTATCACTGAATTTTCTAGCATGTCATAAAAGGCACCATTAGCATCATCATCTGGCCCCTCCTGCCCACCTGGCCTTATTTCCTACCACTTGGATACACCTGTTCTCTCTTACATTCTTACCTGAGTCGCAGTTCTGTCCATGTTTCTGCTTGAAGTAAACTTCTCCAGTTTCTTCACTTCTCATGGGAGCTTCACTGATTTCCAGGCCGAGATAGGCGCCTGGAAATCAGTGAAGCTCCCATGAGAAGTGGAAGCTTCCACAGTGCCTGTGTGAACCATATCATTATATTTACCTCACCTATTCATCTATTCTTCTGTCTCTCCCATTGGACAACGAGCCTGTCATGTATGTAACTAGAGCCATTGAATTGTTCCCTTCACCTGTTGTGTCTCTAGCAACATAAAGACTGGTGGCAAGAATGTACCATGTATTCTTATTCTGGTCAACTTTATTTAAAAATAGCTCTGTTACCAGAGGACTTGTTATGCTAGTAGAACTATGTATAGGGCATCTGTTTTGAAATAATTCTGTGCTTAAGTGTTGCCACTTACATGATATCTTATTGGCATTAATATCTCATATCACCTGGGCCATAAAACTGTATTCAGCACAGCAGCTTATGCTAAAATTTGATGAGAACAGATTCTTGAATCCTAAGTAAATATTTTCAGAAAGACCCTCTTTATACTTAGTTGTTTGTAAAGAGGCTGCCAAGATCTGTCTTTTCATGGATTTCCTACAGAATAGAAACTGTTCGAATAGAACACACATCTACACTGTGTTATTTAATGGTCAAGTCAAATGCTTCTATATCGTTAAAAATATAGCTTTATTTTCCAAACAAGTTACCTATATTGTGTTCACAAGCACTTTAATATCGGCTGGTGAGCAAAATGAAAACAAAACAAAACAAAACAAAAACCATTGGACCTAGGGCTGCAAACACCAGCTTTGAAACTGGGAATGTATAGTTAGAAAACAGACTTAACAGTCTACTAGAAAGGTAGACTTTTTAGTGTGCAAATTAACTGTGCCCAAAGCTGTCTTTTCTCCTTTTTAAGATTTCCCTTTGGCCACACAAAACTTAGTGCTGCAGTAGCTCTTATCTTAGCGGTTCTCAAGCAGTGCATTTTAACTCCAGAGTACATTTGGCAATGTCTGGAGATATTCTAGATTGTCACAATTCAGGGAAAGTGGTGAACAGTTAGTGGGAAGAGGCCAGGATGCAGCCAGAGCTATTACAATGCACTGGACAGCCCTGTGCAAAACCTCGTCTGGTCTGAAACGTCAACATTGCTGAGACTGAGAAACCCCGTACCAGGATGAAACAATAAACAGTGTAATTAGAATCTGGCAGTGAGAATTTGCCATGCCATGATTGATGTGTCTTTCTCAGTTTGCTGCTCCTTCACAGACCATTCACAGAGGTCTCTATGATCCTTTCTAGGTGGTTCACGACTTGGCTCTTTGCTTCTTCAAGTTAGCAGGAGAGTCTTGCTCACTCCAGGCTGCTAGAACTGAGTCTCATATAATATAGCATAATTATTGGCATGATTTCCATTACCTTTGCTGCATTCTGCTAATCAGAAGCAAGTGATCCCACCTACTCTCAGGTGGCGAGTAGTTACAGAGGTACAGATACTAGGAGGTAGGAATCGTGAGCACCAGCCTAGGGTCTGTCCACACAACTAATTATTGATGGTAGGTGTGGTATTTTATACTGTATCATCCTGGTTGAGCCAGGAAATATTATCCCTGTAGAATATACACAACATTAGAAGGTAGATGGACTGGTCATTAATCTCTGATGGTCATAGCTCTGGGAGGCCAGGATGGGATAATTGCTTGAGGCCAGGAGTTTGATGCCAATCTGAGAAAGAATGAGACCCTGTCTTTACTAAAAAATAGAAAAAATTAGCCAGGCATGGTAATGCATGCCTGTAGTCCCAGTTACTTGGGAGGCTGAGCCAGAAGGATTGCTTGAGCCCAAGAGTTTGAGGTTGCAGTGAGCTAAGATGATGGCACTGCACTCTTCCTGGGGTGAAAAAGCAAAACTCAATATAAAAAAAAAGTGTTGGTGAGAATCTGGAAAAATTGGAGCCCTCATATACTGCTCATGGGAATGTAAAATGGGAATGTAAAATGGTGTAGCCATTTGGCATTGAAAATTTTGGCAGTGGCTGTTGCTCAAACATGTAAGCACAGAATTACCATATCATCTAGCAATTCTAGGTATATATCTAAAAGATAGTTAAAATATATACCCACACAAAAAAGTTGTACATGAATGTTCATAGCAGCATTATGTATAATAGCCAAAGGGAGAACAAAGCAAATGTCTGTAAACTGATGAATGGATAAACATAATGTAGCATAGTCATATAATGGGATATCATTTGGCTAGAAAAAGAGTGGAATGCTGAAAGGTAATACCCCATGAATGAATCTTTAAACATTATACTAAAATAAAGAAACCAGGTACAAAAGACCACATATTTTATGATTCCATGATAGGAAATGTCCAGAATAGGCAAATCTATAGAGACAGAATGTCAATTAATGGTTGCCTAGGGCTGCGGGATAGGAGGTTAATGGGGAGTGACAACTAGTCTGCACAGGAGTTTTTATGGGGTGCTGAAAATGATCTAAAATTGCACACAACCCTGTTAACATTAAAAAAAAACCTTTGAATCGTATACTTTAAATGGATAAATTGCATGGTATATGAGTCATATCTTGATAAAGCTGTTACTTTAACTACATAAGTACACATACTTATATAAATATATATGTACCCTGTGTATATTTTACTTACTCAGAGTATATATACTGTTTTATATGGAAAAAACTAGTATATGATATCCAATTACATTGTTTATACTTCAAATTTTTCACAATTCAGATGAAACTTAAAAATTCTTTATAAGAAATGAGAAGTAAAGCATCACATTCATCAGGGTTATTCAGGGATGAAACACAGAAAGTTTGTTTTTCAGCTATATTTTTCCTCATTCCAAACATTTGAGTTTTGAAATCCAATAAAAACATGAACAAAGACACTTTTTGATTTCTAGGACAGATGTCACAAAAGCAAACAAATGGAGTGCCAAAGAACCAAAGAAATGATTTGAGGTCCAGGGAGTAGTGTGGGCAGTGGATGGCAGAGTTTGTAGGTGTTGGTATGTTGAAAATTCAAATGCTTCTTTGTTGACTTTGAAAGAAGTTGAGCAAGACCTCAATTCTAAATCTTAGAGGGTATGTGAAACCACCCTTGAAAATCACCAAGTCCAGCAAATGCAAAACTGGATTAGTAATAGAAAAAGAGAAATGTAATTTCACCGAGGGACCTAAAGACATTTTTTTCTTAATTTCAGCCTTTTGTTTTGCATAAGGAACTAGGTACTGAGATTGATCTTTCTCTCTTGCTCTCTCTTTTTCTCCTCATCTCTCTCTCTCCATAGGTAGGTAGGTAGATAGTTAGATAAATGAGAAGCAATAGTCACCTGTAGCTAGTCCATTTTTTTCATGTAAGTCACTTTTTATTACAGAAGAGTCCTACAGTTTGTTTTGAAGACTTAACAGGACTAATTTAATCTTCCCCCCAAACAACACATAATCTTCCTACATTATTTATATAAAATTACTCTATAACTTTAATAGCCAATGTTTTCAGAAATAAAATTTGGGGCACATGACATGGAAAGTATATCCATGGGACAATAGGAGAAAATATTTGAAACCACATGGGATTTATAAAATAAAATGCATTGTCATTTATCTGTATCAAAATAGTCACCTGCCTCCACCATTATTAAAATGACAAAAGGACTCTATTGTGGGGATTTGCTAATTTGCTAAAGGCAGAGGTGACTCTGAGACATAACACTTTGATCCAAGCAACATGCTATCCATCAATCATCCATGTTTCCTGCATTGATGAAATCACACAGCACTTGCCATATGTGAAAACAGACTGATTTTCACTTTCTATTATGATTTCTTCTTCTTCTTTTTTTTTTTTTTTATTAAATCTTAGCTGTGTACATTTCTTTGGGGAGGGTTGGTTACTGTTAGTGTTGGCTATCAATCAAATTTTGCTCCTTTTCTTACTCATTTTTATGTCTGAACTACAGCAGAAGAAGATAAGAATAGAAGTTTTAATATAAAAAAATCACGGATTATATGACCTTTAACCAACTCCGTGATCATTTGAGTCTTTTTAAAATAAGATGTATAATTAGAACTGACAAACTCCCTTAAAACCCAGTCATTTGTATCTTTTCCTCGTATAAAGAAAAGTTGGGAAATTAGTTGAAATGGAAATGATTCTTAAGATTTAATGCGGATTAATTCCTTAAAGTAATGACTAAGACTGAATATTTGCTCAAGATATTCACTTATTTCAAAGCATACATTTAGCTTACAGCCTTATTTTAATATATGAGGCCTCAATGTCTTTTTATCTCACAATATTTTTTTTAAATGGGCATTTGTTTTAAAAGAAATTCTGGATTTGTTAACAGATTAGAGTGTTGATGCTAATTCCCTATTTCTAGGAGGTTAGGCTTTTGTGTTTATAAAGGTTGTTTGTTTTTTCAATGGCACACATATAGTAGGTATTCCTTAGGTGCCAGGCATGGCTTTAGATTCTGAAATACGAAGTTGTCAAGTCATGGTTTTCCTGTTTGGAGAAGCTAACCTTTTAGTGAGGGAAGGAGGAGTGTTAAGATACATACATGACAATAAAATGTGGAAAGTGCTAGCAGATAATGAAAGCAGAGAGAGTTCTGAAAGCAGCATCATTGGGGGAATAGCACTGAGTTGGAATCTTTCCTGGAAAAACAGTGGTTTATAAAATTAAAGGAGAGGGGGAAGGAAGAAAAAAAATAGCAAGTATCAGGGTTCATAAAAAAGCCTGGTGTCTTGGGGAATATTGGCCTCATTATGGGTCTCATGGGATGAGTACCAAGAAGCTTGCAGTACACATAGTACAATATGATCAGTGAAAGGTCACAGTATCCCACCAAATTTTTCCAGACATTTGCTATTCATAGTCCTCTCTGTCCTATCTACCTATCATCTATCAATTTATCCATCCATCTTTCTCCTCAAATGATATCACACTACAGGTAGCTATTTTGCAACTGTTTTTTTTTCATACAACTGGAATATAATATAAATCAGTAGATAAAGATTATTATGCTCTGAATGTTTGTTTCTTACAAAAATCAATTTGAAACTTAATCTCCAACCTGGCAATATTGAGAGATGGGGCCTTTAGAGGGCGATTGGGTCATTAGTGTTCTGTCCTCATCAATATATGAGGTATGGATTAATGGCTTATCAAGGGAGTGGGGTGCATGGCTTTACAAGAAGAGGAAGAGAGACCTAAGCTATTAATAGTGCCCATTGCTATGTGATGCCCTGTGCCACCTCAGAGCTCTGCAGAGTGTCCCCAGCAGCAAGAAGGTGCTCACTAGATGCAGTCCCTCAACCTTGAACTTCTCAACTTCCATAGCTGTAAGAAATAAATTTATTTTCTTTTTAAATTACCTGGTTTCATGTATTCTTTTAAATGGGGGTCAGAGTGAGATCATTATTTTTAGCACCACATCCCTGAGATAAATATACCAGAATTTAATTTTTCCTTGTTGATGAACATTTAGGATTTTTGTAGATATTTGCTATTTCAAATTATGCTACCTGGCACATCCTCATTCATCCATTTGTGTAGCTTTAAGGGAATATATCTGTGTGTATAGGGTGTGGCAAAGCTTTGTCTGATACTGCCAAATGACCTTCAAAGAAGACTCACTTCTATTTTTATGATGAGTTTTTACAGATAATTGTGGTTTCTGAGAAAAAAGTTAGAAAATGAAAACAAGCAACTAGAAAAAAAATTACCCTAAATTCCACGGCCATCTGGTCTGTAGCCTTCATAGTTTTCTTTGTGTAAGGAGTAACTTTTGCCTTGGTAGGGTTATAACTGAGGAACACATGCATAGGTGGATCCACTCCACTGAAATTTCTGGTATCCATTTAGCTCTGTTCATGTAATGGGGGCTGCAGAAGCTGCTAGAAAAAGAATCCAAAGGGTTTCTGCAAGTGGCATTTAGATATATCTCACGTGGCAGATATCTGGGATACCCAAAACAAGCCAAATCGAAATGAATGTTTGAAGATTTCCTGAGAGTGAGCTATGCACAATGGAAGAAAGAAACCAGCGTAAATATCAAAACTATGCATTAGTTTCTAAACCTTGGAGGACAGCAACTATTTTGGGGTAGTTGTTACTTGAAACTTCTGATCCCATTACTCTGGTGGAAGCGCTCCCTAGAAACAAAAAGGCTAGATGTGCAAACAATAGAGCAGTGTTACTAAACTCTGTGACATCTCTGCCCACGCCACACTGCTGCAGGACATCATTTCTTCCCCCACAACCCCCTCCTAACAAAGCACTACTGTAGAAGGACAACTTTTCTCCTTTATTTCACAATACATTGACCAGCAGAAGAGGTATTATGAAGGGTTAAATGCATCAGAGGCAAGTGTCATCAACAAGTGGCATGTGTGACCCAAAGCAAGTGGTAACAATAGCAGATCTTTGACATAGTTCACAGCAACTGTGGTGAAGCTTCAATATGGCAGAGACCAGAAATGGTGGCAAGAGCAAGCAATAACTGCATTCATATATGAACAATGTGGCTCTACTCTGAAAAATATTTGGGTGTGTGTGGGAGAGGAGCTCTGTTTCTTAGAATCTTAGTTGCATGTATGTATAGGTACTTAATTGGTGCTAGTGAAACCCTTTAATGGTTTCTTACTGATGCAGAATATGGTCCCAATTCCTTAAGGGTTTTCAAGGATTTTTATGACAAAGTCCATTCTCACATTCTCATGGGTTTGCTTGCAGTTCCCACAATGAGCCTGTTGGCCTTTGTGCCAGCTGGTCTCTTGTCCTGAATGAAACACATGCTATGACCTGTGAATGACTCTTCTCATTCTTTGGGACTCAGTTTACATATTATCTGTTGTAGAAAGACTCTTCTGACCACCCAAGACCAGGTTAGTTTTCTTTCATCTATACCCTTGTAGCACTTGTTCAAATTCTCATTAAAGAACACTTAGGTTGTATGATATTACATAGCATGATTGTCTATCTCCATCACAGTACCGGAAGATTCTTAAAGGCAGGAGGCAGGGTCCACATCTTATTTGTTGTTGCACCCCCATTGCTTACCATAGTGCCTACCTCATATTACACACTCAATATATTATTTGTTGAATTAGAGAAGTTAATGAAAGAGGTAACATTATTAAACAAAATGGAATATTGGGGGAAAGATGATGAGCTTAATTGTGTGCCTCTTAATTTTAATATCTATGGCTATCTGAAAGGGTATAATCAGTTGTGAATATTAGCAGACTTTGAGGGAAAAGTAAGAAATAAGAGTCATTTATCTTCTCTATTTTTTAGTCTCCTATTTCTTATATTTTTTCCTTGAAGTTGGGTAACATTAACTTTTCTAATAATAGATGATAGAAAAATTTAGAAACATAGAAAAGCACTATAGAAAGAAATTGCTAATGATATTATCCTCCTTCTTCATGATGTTAGTACACGTGGATATTTTCTTCTGTTTTTTATTCTCTCTCTGTCTCCATTGCTTCCCCCCCATACTTAACACAATGAGTGTTTATATAGTCATTTTTTCATTCAGCAGTATATTATAAGCATTTTTTTGTTTCGAAATAGTCTTTAAAAACATGACTTTTAACAGCCTCAGAATATTCTGTTACATATATGCACCATACTTAATTTAATCATCCCTATTATTGGTAGTTAGGTTATTTCTGATCTTCTTGGTACCATAGAGAATGCTTTCATGAGCATGTTTTCTTACACAAATCTTTGCGTCATTGTCTGAGAAAATTTGTACCATTGTAGCCCACCTGGCAATGGTATTTCCTATGGTCTGAATGTGTGTGTCCCCCTAAAATTCATATGTTAAAATCCTAACTCCCAAGGTGATATAGTATAAGAAGGTGGAGTCTGGCTGGGCACCTGTGGCTCAAGTGGCTAAGTTGCCAGCCACATACACCTGAGCTGGCGGGTTCGAATCCAACCCGGGCCCGCCAAACAACAATGACGGCTGCAACCAAAAAATGGCTGGGCGTTGTGGTGGGCACCTGTAGTCCCAGCTACTTGGGAGGTGGAGGCAATAGTCTCGCCTGAGCCCAGGAATTGGAGGTTGCTGTGAGCTGTGATGCCACAGCACTCTATCCAGGGTGACAGCTTGAGGCTCTGTCTCAAAAAAAAAAAAAAAAGAAGGTGGAGTCTTTGGGAAATGATTAGGTCAAGGGATGGAGCCCTCATGAGTGGGATTAGCGCCCTTATATTAATAAAACATGGCCCAGAGAGACTCCCTCACTCTTTTTACCATGAGGGGACATAGCAAGTAGGCACCATCCATGAACCAGAATCTTGGCTCTTGCCAGACTGTTAGCTCCTTGATTTTGGACTTCCCAAATGAATGAATTTCTATTGTTTAGAAACCACCAGTCTGTGGCAATCTGATATAGCAGTCTGGATGGACAAAGATAGCATTGGTAAGTGCTTGCTTTCATTGCATCTTTGCCAATTTCAAGAGTCATATTTTTTAAACTTTGAAAAGATTTAAATGACACTCACTGAAAGATTGACACTGATGTTTAAGTTTGTTTTTGTTTGCGCTAATTAAGATAGACTTCCTTAACATATTAATTGATTATTTATAGTTCTGTAGACCTATTTTATTTCCCTGCTTATTTTTTTGGCAAGATCAGTATTTTTATTAATTAGTGATAGCAAATTGTGTATATGTTACTTTTTTCATATTTATTGCAAACATTTTTATTGTTTTATTCTTTAAGTTTTTACAATCTGTCTTCTCCTTTGGGGAAGAGTTGCTGAAATTAAAAGATGAGGTTTTAAATTAGAGCTTGAAAAAAGAAAGTAGTTGTTTGAAGGTCTGAGACTATATCAGTCAGAAATGAGTGACTTATTATCTGATCACAAGTGAAAACATTTTAGAGCAGTTAAAACTTTCTTCTTTTTGGGAAACACTGATTCAACTATGCCAATATTTTTGGAGTTACCTTCTTACTTCTTATAAAGAGAGTATTCATTTTAATTTATAAAAGTAATACATGCTTGCTGTAGAAAATATGAAAATGTGTAAAGAAAAATCACCTTTCAGAATCAGTCACTATTTATCTTTTGAAATATATTTTGGTTTCCTCTATTATTAAAATTTTTTCTTAGCATAATTTGAATGTTTGAGTAATAGTCCCTCGAGTGGCTTTGTGATCATTTATTTGCAACTCCTTATTTTAAAAATGTCTTGTTATTATAAATAACAGTATGGAAAACATTTTTGTACTTATATTTTGTCCCTATTTTCATGTTTTCAGTATGAACTCATTCTAGAAAGTGGTGTTACTAAATTGTAGAATACAAATTCATTTATATTATCTTTTATATTTGCCAAATTCCCCATGGAAAAATTATACCAATTTGTGCTCATAACAGTTATATATAAGAGTGCCGTTCTCATTGCAATCTTTCCTGCATTGAGTGTAATTATTTTAATAATAACTGCTATTTCCATAGACAAAAATATCATGGTATAGTTTTTCTTGACACTTTATTGAGATATAAGTTATGTCCAATGAACTGTATGAATTTAAGGGGTACAATTTTATATGTGTAGAGATATGCATTATCTCTGAAACCATCAACACACCCGATAAACATACCCATCATCCCTAAAAGTTTCCTCGTGCTCATTTGTAATCTCTCCCTCCTGGCTCTCCTTGCTTTGCACCCCTATACTATTCCCAGGCACCAACTGATCTGCTTTTGTCGTTGTACACTACTTTACGTTTCCTAAGAGTTTTATAGTTGAAATAAATCATAGAGTATGTACTCTTTTTGATCTAGCTTATTTCATTAAACAAAATATTGAAAGTCCTTCATGCTATAGCATATAACAATAGTTCTTTCTCTTCTGTTGCTGAGTAAGTATTCCATTGTGTGGCTCTACCATCTTTTTTATATCCATTCATCTCTTGATGTAATTTGAGTTGCTTTCCGATATTTATTATTACAAATAAAGCTGCTATAAATATTTGCATATATACGCCTTCATTTTTCTTGGCCAAATACCTAGGAGTAAAATGGCTGATCATAGGATAGGTGTAAGCTGACTTTTTTTTTTTTTTTTGAGACAGGGTCCTATTCTGTCACCCAGGCTGGAGTGCAGTGGCATGATCATAGCTCACTGCATCCTCGAACTCTTGGACTCAAGCGATCCTCCTGCCTCAGCTTTCTGAGTAGTGGGGACTACAGGTGCCTGCCTGGCTAATTTTCATTGTATTTTTTTCTACAGATGGGGTCTTGCTATGTTGCCCAGCCTGGTCTCAGCTCCTGAGTTCAAGTGATCCCCAATGTGCTGGGGTTACAGGTATGAGCCACCATGCCTGACCTGAGTTTAACTTTTTAAGAAATTACTATAGGGAGCCCTCATCCCTACAAAACGTTTATAGAAATACCTAGACATGGTGGTGAGTGCCAAGAGTCTTAGCTACTCAGGAGGCTGAGGCAGGAGGATTGATTAGCCCAGAAGTTTGAGGTTGGCTGCAGAGAACTATGATTATGCTACTGTACTCTAGCCTGGGTGAAAGAGCAGACCCTGTCTGAAAGAAAGAAAGAAAGAAAGAAAAAAAGAAAAAAAGAAAGAGATAGATTATCAAGCTATTTTTCTAAAGTGGTTGGGCCATTTTATATTCTTTCTAGCAGTATGTGACAATTATAATGAAAATATATATCTTTCTGGCAGTATGTGAAAATTACAACAGAATCCTGTAAGCTTACTAAATTCACTTTTTAGTTCTAGCAGCTTTTTTTTTTTTTTTTATAGTTTCTATTAGATTTTCTTCATAGAAGATCTTGTCCTCTGATTTAAAGATAGCTTTGCTTCTTCTTTCCAAATCTGGGTGACTTTTATTTCCTTTTCTTGTCGCATTTTACTGGATAGAAGCTCTAGTAAAATGCTATTTAGAAGTGGTGAGACTGGATGTCTTTTGTCTTGTTCCTGATCTTAGTGGGAGAGGTCACTCATTTACCATTACATGTGATACTTATCGACAGGTATTTTTTTTTGGATTAGTAGATACTTTTATGGGGCTGAAGAAATTCCTTTCTACTACTAATTTGCTGAGAGTTTGTATTGGAAATGTATCATTTGAGATAATCTAAGGTTGTTTTTTTAAAGTTTGCTAATAAGGTGTATTACACCTAAAAATTTTTGAATATTAAACCAAACTTGCATACCTGGTATAAAATTCATTTGGTCATAATGTATTATTCTTTTTTTTAAAACACTGTTGAATTTAATTTGCTAAACTTTTGCATCTGTGTTTATGAGGGACATTGGCCTAAAGTTTTCTAGTAATGTCTTGGATTTGGTATTAGTGTAATGTTTTCTGAAAACATTTATGTAGAATTAGTATTATTTCTTCCTCACATGTTTGATGGATTTCCCTAAAGAAGCCCTCTGGGTCTGGAGTTTTCTTTGTGGGAGTGTTTTGAACTTCAATTGCAATTTTTTAAAGGAGATGTCAAGCAACTTAGGTTATAGTTTATTCTGAGTAAGCTTCATAGTTTGTGTCTATTGAGGAATTTGTGTATTTAATCTAAGTTGTTGAATTTATTGGCATCAATTATTTATAATACTCCCTGATTATCTTTTAGTATTTGTAGAATTTGTAGTGGTGTCACCTTCTACATTCCAGATATTGGTAGTTTGTAACTTCTTTTTTTTTGCTTATGAGTTTGGTTAAAGATTAATCTATTTTCTGATCTCAAATAAATAGCTCTTGGTTTTATTGACTTTCTTTTATCATTTTTTTGTTTCATTAATTTATGCCCTGACTTTTATTATTATTTCCTTTCTTTTACTTACTTTGGGCTTAAATTGCTATTTTTCTTTTTTTTTGGCAGTTTTTGGCTGGGACTGGGTTTGAACCCACCACTCCTGGGATATGGGGATGGCACCCTACTACTTGAGCCACAGGTGCCACCCTTAACTTGCTATTCTTTTTCTTTTTCTTTTCTTTTTTCTTAAGGTTGAAGCTGAGGTCGTTGACTTGAGATATTTCTTCTTTTCTGATATAGGCGTAAGCTTCCACCTATATATTGCTGCTATAAATTACCCTCCTCCTACTACTTTAACAGCAATCCACAGAATCTGTTATTTTGAATTTTCATTGTCATTCAGTTGAAAATACTTTCTAATTTTAGTTTCTTCTATGATTCATGAGTTGTTTAGAAGTGTGTTGTTTTGTTTCTATATATTTGGAGATTTTCCAAGCATGTTTATGAGTTTTAATTTAATTATGCTGTGGTCACAAACATACTCAGTATGACTTGAATTATTTTGAGTTTATTGAGATATGTGCTCAGAAAATGGCCTAACCTGGTTAATATATCTCTGTGTGCACTTGAGAAGACTGTGGATTCTGCATTTTTTTCATGGAGTAGTCTATAAATATCAATGAGGTCAGGTTGGTTAATAGTGGTCTTCAAACCTTCCACATTCTTTTTTTTTTTTTTTTTTTAATTATGAGAGTCTATGTTAAAGTGATGTTTGACTACTTTGGATAGAGGATAAGAACAAATTCTATTTCTCCCTTTCTACTTTTGTGCTATTATTGTTAGGGTTAGGGTAAGGAAGTTTTGTACAAATAGTAGGAAGCTCATATTACATTATTACAATTTTAATTTAAACAGCCTCTATCTTTCAAGGAGATTTAAATGATGAAAAAAATTACATTTACCCACATAATTTCATTTTTAATCTCCCCAATCTGGTAATTTCCTTTCTGTCTGAGTACTTTCTTGACATTTTTTGTAGTGTGGACCTGATAATAAATTTCAGCTTTTTGATCTTTTACATGTCTAAAACAGTTTTTAGCCAGCTTTTAGTTTTGAAAGATATTTTCTCTAGGTATAGAATTCTAGGTTAATAACATATTTCCTTCAGTATTTTAAAGATGCTGCTCTATTTTCTTCTCATCTGAATTTTTTCCCAGTGACATGGCTGCTGTCATACTTTTTTCCCCTTCTTTATATAGCATATCTTCTTTCTTGGACTAATTTTAAGATTTTTTTTCTTTATCACTGGGTTTGAATAATTCTGTTATGATATGCCTTGTTAGAATTTTACTCCTATTTCTTGTGCTTGGATTTAGTTAAGAATCTTAGATCTGTGGATATACAGTTTTCATCTTATTTGGAAAAAAATTCGTGCTTTATTTTCCTCTTCTCCCTCCCCTCTCCATGTGTACTTAGATGACTCCAATTTCATGTTTATTAAGCTGCTTGATGTTGTCCTAAAGCTCCCTGATTCTCTATTTTTCTGATTCTATTTTCTCTTGAAGTTTGGATAGTTTCTTTTGTTGTGTCTTCAAGTTCACTAATATTTTTCTTTTGCAATGTGTTCTCTGCTGTTAATCTCATCCAGTGTATTTTTCAGCTCACACATTACAGAGTTTATCTCTACGAGTTTGATATTGAGTCTTTTATTTAGTATCTTCTGTCTGTATTTAGCATCTTAAACCTACAGAATATAGTTGTAATAATTGTTTTGTTGTCTTTAGTTGCTAATTCCAACCCCTGTGTTAGACTAATTACCTGTGTGATTAATTTCTCTAATCATGGATCTTAGTTCCTTTCTTGGTTGCATAACGGTTTAATTTTTGGTTGGATTCTAGACACTGTGAAGTTGACCTTGTTGAGTAGTGAATATTTTTGTATTCACCTATTGGTCTTGGGTTTATATTCAGGATGCAGTTAAATTACTTGGAAACAATTTGATACTTTTAGATCTTGCTTTTGAGGTTTATTAGATTGGACCAGAGCACTGTTTCAGGTAAGGACTACCTTACACTGCCACGTGTAATGCACACTTGTTTGCCTAAAATTTTAAGAGAAAGATAAGGATATGCATCATACATGGGTAGTACAAATTCATATCTGTATAAATGTTTTAAATGTTTTAATTTATGCTTATGCACTAAAAGTGTAACTCTAGAAAAAAAATAATGATATCCATATGCAAAATAATATCCTGGAAGGTGGTAATTGGTTTTGTTGAACTTAATTTTTTTTTTTTTTTTTTTTTTTTTTTGAGACAGAGCCTCAAGCTGTCACCCTGGATAGAATGCTGTGGCATCACAGCTCACAGCAACCTCCAATTCCTGGGCTCAAGCGAGTCTCCTGCCTCCGCCTCCCAAGTAGCTGG
>CAUYRH010158215.1:0-32419 GCA_963574655.1 Perodicticus potto | reverse complement strand
AACTGCATAGGTTATATCTTCTTTCCGTACAAACTCCACGACAGCAATGCCATCTCAGTAAACAGCAGCATAACATACATCATCTGCTTCACTCATGTGATTCTTTAAATCCTGCCAGCTTCCACTTGGAGGCAGTACAGAGACAACCACTCTGTTTTCAGACCGCCTACAAGGGGTACACGCTGCCTCAGCCTGTACCACTGCCACTTGCAGGAACGTCCACAGGCAGATGGGATCCACCTTAATCATAGTTCTGGCGACCATACCCAGCGTCCTCAGCATCTCACGGGACTTTGAACTCAACAGAAGTGCAGGGTGGTACCCCACGGTGATTCTTGTGATTGATGTCTCCCATAGTGCTCTATTTGTAGAACACGTCTTCAATGTCCTTGGTTCAGATGTCTGGAGGTAAGTGACCCAGGCAGATGTTGCAATCATTCTTCCATGATGGGTCATGAATCACTTCACCTCCTCACATGGCAGAGACAAAAGTGCGGACTTGAGAACAGGGCTTCCCACGAACCTAGCGCACAGTAGAGCAAGCCCACAGTGGCAACGCGTCTCCATGAATTAATTATTTCTTGACCAATTGATTTTAGAGTGAAGATCTCACTCTATTCCCCAGGCTGGTGTGCAATGTTGTGATTCTCGCTCCCTGCAACCTTGATCTCCTGGGCTCCAGAGATCTTCCTGCCTTAGTCTGGAAAGAAGCTGGGTGTGTTCTAGCACTTGGATAATTATTTCCAAAGATTATTGGTAGAGATGAGGTCTTCAGATGTTGCCCAGGCTAGCCTTAAATGCTTTGGCCTCAAATGATCCTCCCAGTTTGGCCTCCCAAGAACACTGGGATTAAAGTTATCAGCTCCTGTACCCAACGTAAATCTCTAATGCACTTGAATATCCATTTCATACAGTCAATTCATTATTACAGACGTACTTAATTGGTAGTTGCCAAATTCTTTGTTTTTGAGACAGTCTGAAGCTGTTGCTTGGGGTAGAGTGCTGTGTATTCATAGCTCATGACAACCCCCAACTCAGGCACAGGTGATCCACCTTTCCTCAGTTTGTGTATTTTTAGCAGAGACAAGGCATTGCATTTGCTCAGGCTGGTTTTGAACTTGTCAGCTCCAGCAATCAACAAACCTCAGCCTGCCAGAACAGCAGGATTACAGTCTGGGGAGATGGACGCTAGGCCTGCCAATTTCTTCTATCTGTAGCCAACGTAGAATTGTCGTTCAACTGTGATTTGATGAATGGAGTTACTGAAAAATCTGCTGACTTATCCACATGAATTTATGAGGAATAAATCTCATATGTGGTAGACTGTGAAACCAAATCTCATGGTCATACACATTCTTTTCACAAAGCTGAAATTCCTGTAACATTCAGCACTACATGATTTGCAACTTCACTCACAGCTCAGTGATACAAGGATTTATGTAGAGGAATCTGTTAATAATCCTAGATAATCTATAACATGTACCCAAGTGTTATAGCCCTAAAACATTATTTGCAAAACAAAGGATTGGACAGATTTTCCAGTGCTCCTAGACTTGTGGTCTATAGAATGAACAGAAGAATGGTATAGGAAAAAAAATAGAATGTTGTGAATAAGCCATGGCCTAGCAGGGTGTCTGAGACCTGTTATCCTAGTCCACGAGGGAGCCCCAGGTGGGAGATTGCTTGAGGTGAGGAACTCCACTTCAGTCTAAGCCAAAGAAAGACCCTCAGTCTCTTTGAAAAGCAGAAAAGTTTAGCCAAGCAAAGTGGTTTTTGCCAGATACTTAGGAGGCTGAGGCAAGAGGATGGATCACTTGAGCATCCTGGCCGGTTTCTAGCAACCATGATGACATCAGGGAACACAGAGATGAGGAGGGACGTGTCAGGTTACTGTTGTTACTTGATGTTTCCACTCTACAGGTAGACCCCAAGAACGTTATCTGAAGCCCATGAACCTAGTGAAGTGTACCACCAAGTTAGAAAATGGTGAGTTTGGAGTTTTGCTTTACTTTGGTTTTCAGTATCATTCATTCTAAGTTCCTGGCCAGGCAAGGTGGCTCATGCGAGTAAACCTAGTGCTCTGGGAGGCTGAGGCAGGTGGATTGCTTGAGCTCAGAGGTTGTTGACCGGCCTGAGTCAGAAGGAGAGCCTGGGCATTGAGGCATGCCCTGTCCTCCCATCCCCATGGGAGGCTGAGGCAAGAGGCTTGCTTGACTCCAGGAGTTTCAGGTTGCTGTGAGCTATGAGGCCCTGCCACTTTACTGAGGGTGACAAAGTGAGCATCTGTCCCACCCAACAATGACAACAAAAGAGATAAAAACAAAGTACGTAAAATTACTAAAAATAGGAGAATTAGCCATGTGTGTAGCAGGTGGCTGTACTCGCAGCTACTTTAGAGGCAGAGGCAAAAGGATTGCTTGAGACCAAGGATTTTACAGTTCTATGAACTATGATAAGGCCAAGGCATTCTAGCCAGAGTGATAGCATAATACTCTGTCTCAATAATAAAGAGAGAAATAAGTAAATAAATAAATTAACTAAAAGAAGAGGCAACATTGACATGGTAGTTGAGCCCTTGACCCAGGGGGTAGGGGGTTAGTTATTGTGTATGTCCTTCGATTGTGCCTCTCATCGTTTTTACCCTCCTATTCATCTCTAATGAATGAAAAAAAGGTATGGGGATGGTGAAGGGGAAGGGATAGGAAAAGAAAGGAAAGGAAAAGGAAAGGAAATTGGTAAGAAAAGGAAAAACAAAAATATGGAAAGAAAGTAAGGAAGGGAGGAAAGAAAGAAAGGAAGACCTAAAATTCCTACCCAACACACAAACAAAGCAAAGGGTAGCCAGTAATTGAGAAAAAAATGGATTAGAAATCTAAGTTAGTTATCAATTTTCAAACTGGACAGCACTCATCATTGTATTGGCCAGGTAGGGTGGCTCAGTCCAGTAATCCTAGCAGTCTGGGAGGTCCAGGCAAGGGCCTTCTTCAGCTCAGGAGTTCAAGACCAGCATGAGCAAGAGCCAGACCCTGTCTCTAGTCAAAAGAGAACCCATAGGTGGGTGTTGTGGCCCGGGCCAGCTGTAGGCCCAGCTACTCCGAAGGCTGAGGCAAGAGGATTGCTAAAGCCTAGGAGTTTAGCATTATAGTGAGCTACCATGCCATGGTACATTTCTCAGGGCCACAGAGTGAGACTGTGTCACAAAAACAAGGAAATGCATAGCGCTCCTTTGATCATGAAAAAGTAAATAAGCAAGGCTCTGTGGTTCCTTGAATTAATTAATTCTTGATGGATTGATTTTAGACACAAGGTGTCACTCTGTTCCTCAAGCTGGAGTGCAGTGGTATGATTTTAGATTCCTGAAACCTTGATCTCCTGGGCAGCAGAGATCTTACTGCCTCAGCCTGGCAAGTGGTGAGGTGTGTTTTGGCACAAGGCACATTGTTTCCAAACATTTATGGTAGAGATGTCTTAGGATGTTGCCCAGGGAAGCCTTGAACTCATTGGCCTCAAATGATCCTCCCATTTTGGCCTCCCAAAGAAAATGGGATTAAAGGTATCAGCTCCTGTACCCAGCAGAAATGTATAATACATTTGAATGTCCACTTCATAGGCAAGAGGGTCGCTTGATTCCAGGAGTTTCAGGTTGCTATGAGCTATGAGGCCCTGCCATTTTACCAAGGGTGACAAAATGAACATTTGTCTCACACAACAACAACAACAAAGATAAAAAGAAAGTATGTAAAATTAATAATAATAATAAAAAAAGTAGAATTAGCCATGTGTGTGGCAAGTGGCTGTAGTCGCAGCTACTTCAGAGGCTGAGACAGGAGGATTTATTGAGACCAAGGATTTTACGTTGCTGTGAACTATGATGAGGCCTAGGCACTCTAGCTAGGATGACGGAGTGAGACTCTGTCTCAAAAATAAAGAAAGAAATAAGTAAGTAAAGAAATCCACGAAAAGAAGAGCCAATGTTCACGAGGTAGGTGAGACATTGACCCAGGGCTTTGGTGGTTTGTTGTTCTGTATATCCTCTATTGTGCCCCTCATCATTTTTACCCTCATATTCATCTCATATGAAAGAAAGGAAAGGAATGAGGACAGGGAAGGGGAAGGGAATGAAAAGGAAAGGCACTAGGGAAGGATGAAAAAAATAAAGAAAGGAAGATAGGAAGGAAATAACCAGGTAAAATCCCTGCACCACACACAGAAGACAAAGGGTAGCCAGTTCTGCAGGAAGACTGGATTAAGTGTCTGAGTTAGTTATGAATGTTCAAACTGCACAGCACTCATTGAATTGACCAGATGTGGTGGCTCAGTCAGGTACTCCTTGCAATCTTTGAGGACCAGGCAGGATGTCTTCCCTTCCTCGGGAATTCAAGACCAGCCTGAGCAAGAGCCAGACCCTGTCTCTAATCAAAAGAGAACAAGTAGGTGGGCGTTGTGGCCCAAGCCACCTGTAGGCACAGCTACTTGGGCATTGCAGTGATCTACGATGCCAGGATACTCTCCTTAGGGTCACAGACTGAGACTGTCTCAAAAACAAGGAAATACACAGTATTCCTCTTATCATGGAGGAGTAAATAAGTGTGGGTCTGTGGTTGCTTGAATTAATTAATTCCTCATTGACTGACTTTAGAGACAAGGTCTCACTCTGTTCCCCAGGCTGGAGTGCAGTGGTGTGATTCTAGCTCCCTACAACTTTGATGTCCTGGGCTCCAGAGTTCTTTTTGCATCAGCCTGGGAAGCAGCTAGGTGTGTTCTAGCACTTGGCTCATTGTTTCTAAGCCTTATGGGTAGTGATGAGGTGTTAAGTTGTTGCCCAGGCTAGCCTTGAACGCTTTGGCCTGAAATGTTCCTCCCATCTTGGCCTCACAAAGGCAATGGAATTACAGATACCAGCTCCCATGCCCAGCCTAAATCGATAATACACTTTAATATCCATTTTATACAGTCAATTCTTTATTACAGACATATTTTTATTTGTAGTTGCGAAATTCTTTTTGTGTATTTGTTTGTTTGTTAGTTGGTTAGTTTGTTGTTGAGACAGTCACAACCTATAGCCCTGGGTGGGGTGCCATAGCTTCATAGCCCACAGCAAAGTCCAACTTGGACTTAGGTGATCCTTTTTGCTCAGTTTGTGTATTTTTAGTAGAGGCACGGTCTTGCTCAGGCTGGTTTTGAATTGGTGAGCCCAACAATGTACCTGCCTTAGCCTCCCAGAATCCTCAGATTACAGGTCTGAGCCACCCTGCCAGGCCTGCCAAATTCTATTTCTAGGCAGCCTAGGATTGTAATTGCACCATCATTGAAGGAATGAAATCGCTCTCCAAACCTGCTGACTTATCCACGTGAATTTATGAGCAGTACATCTGAGATGTGGTCTACTGTTAAACCACATCTCATGGTCATACATATTATTTTCAGGAAGGCGAAATCTCTCTCACCTTCAGAACTACCTGAATGGCAACTTCACTCTATGCCCAGTGATACCAGAGTTTATGGGGAGGACTCAGATCATTGTCCTAGGCAATTTGTAAGAGATAGGCAAGTCTCATAACCATAAAACTTTATTTGTAAAACAAATGATGGGACAGATTGGCCGATACTTTTACATCTCTGGTCTATAGAATGAATATAAGATTGTGAAAGGAAGGAAATATAATATTATCAGAGAGCCATGGCTGAGCAGGGTGGCTCAGACCTGTAATCCTAGTCCATGGCGGAAGCCCCATGTGGAGGATTGCTCAAGGTGAGGAACTCTACCTCAGCCTAAATAAAGGAAAGACACTCAGTCTCTATGAAAAGCAGATAAGGTTAGCCAAGCTCGTTGGTGTGTGCCAGCTCCTTAGGAGGATGAGGTAAGAGGATGGATCGCTTGAGCATCCTGGCCAGTTTCCAGCTACCATTATGACATTAGGGAACACAGTGGTGAGGAGAGATGTGCCAGGCCACTGTAGTCATGTCATGTTTGCACTGTACAGGTAGAGTGCAGGAATGTTATCTGAAGCCCATGAAGCTTAGTGAAGTGTACCACCAAATTAGAAAATGGTGAGTTTTGAGTATTTCTTACTTTGGTTCTCTGTATCTTTCATTCAAGATTCATGGTCAGGGAAGGTGGCTCACAACTGTAATGCTAGCACTCTGGGAAGCCAGGGCAGGTGGATGGTTTGAGCTAAGAAGTTGTTGATCAGCCTTAGGCAGGATAAAGGCCCAGGCATTGTGTTAGGCCCCTGTACTCCCAGCCAGGTGGGAGGCAGAGGCAAAAGGCTTGCTTGACTCCAGGGGATTTAGGTTGCTGTGAGCTGTGAGGCCCTGCCACATTGCCAAGGGTGACAAAGTGAGCATCTGCCTGACACACCGAAACAAAAGGTAGTAACAAATTAAGCAACATTAGTAAAAATATCAAAATGAGCCATGTATGTGGCAGGTGCCTGTAGTCATGGCTAGTTTAGAGACTGAGGCTAAAGGATTGCTTGAGACTAAGGATTTTATGTTGCTATAAACTATGATGAGGCCAAGGCACTCTAGCCAGGGTGACAGAGTGAGACTCTGTCTCAAAAATAAAGAGAGCATGGTATTTTTTTCTATTTGTTGAAATCTTCCGCTATTTCTTTTATCAGACTTTTGTATTTCTCTCTTTTTTTTTTTTTCAAGATAATTTCTGATTGGTCTTTATTAAGTTTTTTTTTTTTTACTTTTTTTTTTATTAAGTCATTTGTACATAGATCATACATACATTTATGCCATTATGGGATTTGATGTGTTGATTATTTCTACAAATTGGAGTGCTTACATGCTCTGTTACCTTTATAATAGTGCCAAAAAAGATGAAATATCTGGGAGTGTATCTAACTGAGGGTGTGAAAGATCTCTATAAAGAGAACTATGAGACTCTGAGAAAAGAAATAGCTGAAGATGTTAACAAATGGAAAAATATAGCATAGTTCTTTTTATAGAGATCTTTCACATCCTTTATTATGTACACTCACAGATATTTCATTTTCTTTGGCACTGCTATAAAGGGAATAGAGTCCATGAATGTTTTTAAGCTTGACTACTGTTGGTATATATGAATGCTACTTATTTGTGAGTATTGATTTTGTATCCTGAGATGCTGCTATATTCCTTGAGCACTTCTAAGAGTTTTGTGGTTGAGTCCCTGGGGTTTTCCAGGTATACAATCATATCATTTGCTAAGAGTGAAAGTTTGATCTCTGATACGGACACCCTTCATTACCTTCTCTTCCCTGATTGCAATGGCTAAGAATTCCATTACAATGTTAAAAAGCAGTGGAGATAGTGGGAAACCTTGCCTGGTTCAAGATCTGAGTGGAAATGTTTTCAATTTTACTCCATTCAATATAATATTGGCTGTAGGTTTGCTGTAGATGGTCTCTATCTGTTTAAGAAATGCTCCTTCTATACCTATTTTCTTACGTGTTCTGATCATAAAAGGATGCTGGATATTATTAAAAGCTTTTTCTGCATCAATTGAGAGAATCATACGGTCTTTGTTTTTTAATTTGTTTATGTGATGTATTATATTTATAGATTTATGTATATTGAACCAGCCTTGCGAGTCTGGGATAAAACCCATTTGGTCATGGTGTTAATTTGTTTGATGTGTTGCTGGATTCTGTTTGCTAGGATCTTATTGAATATATTTTCATCAATATTCATTAGAGATACTGGTGTATAATCTTTTTTTCTTGTTGGGTTTTTCCTTGGTTTGGGGATCTGGCGATGTTTGCTTCATAGAATGTGCTGGGAAGTATTCCTTCTTTTTCTTTGTTTTGGAAAAGGTTAAGTAATATGGGTACTAGTTCCTCTTTAACGGTTTGGTAGAATTCTGATGTGAAGCCATGTGGTCCTAGGCTTTTCTTTTTGGGAAGATTTTGTATAGTTGATGGTATTTCAGAACGAGATATGGGCCTGTTCAACATTTCCACTTCTTCCTGGCTAAGTCTAGCAAGGTGGCCTGATTCCAATATTGGCAAATTTCCTTCAGATTTTCATAATTCTAAGAATAGAGGTTTTTTTTAGTATTCATTAAGTATTTTTTGAATTTCTGTGAAGTCTGTGGTTATCGAGTCTCTGTCATTTCTGATTGATGAAATTAGAGATTTCTACTTTTTGGTTTCTGGTTAGGTTAGCCAAAGGTCTATCTATTTTATTGACCTCTTCAAAAAAAAACTTTCTGATTCATTGGTCTGTTTGTATAATTCTTTTATTGTCAATTGCACTTAATTCTAAAACATACTAAGCTCATGGCTGGGAAGAATCAACATTATTGAAATGTCCATACTACCCAAAGCAATCTACAGATTTAATGCAATCCCTATTAAAGCACCTCTATCATACTTTAAAGATCTGGAAAAGGTAGTACTTCATTTTATATGGAAACACAAAAAAGTTCAAATAGTCAAGACATTACTCAGAAATAAAAACAAATCAGGTTTAATCACACTATCAGACTTCAGACTATACTATAAATCTATAGTGATCAAAACAACATGATATTGGCACAAAAATAGAGAGGTAGATGTATGAAACAGAATTGAAAACCAAGAGATGAATCCAGACACTTATCATCATTTGATCTTCAAGAAGCCTAACAAAAACTTAAATTGAAAAAAAAAAAAAAAAACTTAAATTGAGGAAAGACTACCTATTTAACAAATAGTGCTGGGTGAATTGGCTAAGGACTTGTAGAAGACTGAAACTGGACCCTCACCTTTCACCTCTGAGAAAAATTGACTCTCACTGGATAAAAGACTTAAACCTAAGACATGAAACCTTAACGATTCTTGGAAAGAGTGAAGGGGAAACACTTGAAGAAATTGGTCTGGGAGAAAACTTTATGAGGAGGACCCCCAGGGCAATTGAAGGAATACCAAAAATACATTACCGGGATCTGATCAAACAAAAAAGTTTCAGCACTGCCAAGAACACAGTAAGTAAAGCAAGTAGACTGCCCTCAGAATGGGAGAAGAGATTTTCAGGTTACATTTCCAACAAAGGTCTGATAACCAGAATCCACAGAGAACTCAAACTTATTAATAAGAAAAGAACAAGGGATCCCATTTCACTATGGGCAAGAGACCTGAACAGAAGCTTCTCTGAGGAAGAAAGGTGCATGATCTACAGACACATGAAAAAATGCTCATCAGCTTTAATCATCAGAGAAATGCAAATCTAAACCACTTTGAGATACCATCTAACTCCAGTAAGAGTAGCACACATAACAAAATCCCAAAACTACAGATGTTGGCGTGGATGTGGAGAAAAGGGAACAGTTCTCCACTGCTGGTGAGAATGCAAACTAATACATTCCTTTTGTCAAGAAGTTTGGAGAACACTCAGGGATCTAAAAATTGACCTACCATTGGATCCTACAATTCCTCTACTAGGAGTATAGCCAAAAGACCAAAAATCACTTTGCAAAAATGATACTTGCACCATATTATTCATTGCAGCTCAATTCGTAATAGCCAAGTCATGGAAGAAGGCCAAGTGCCCACCAAACCATGAATGGATTAATAAATTGTGGTACATGTATACCATGGAATAGTATGCAGCCTTAAAAGAAGAAGGATACTTTACCTCTTTTATGTTTACTTGGAGGGATCTGGAACATATTCTCCTGAGTAAAGTATCTCAAGAATGGAGGAAACAGTAGCCAATGTACTTCCATGAAACCAACTTATATTTACTCAGACTTTCTTATGAAAGATAGAACACAACTATAGCCCAGGATGACGGAGGGAAATGGAGTGGGAAGGGAGGGGCGTGGTAGGTTTGATGGAGGGAGGGTAAACAGTGGGATCACACCTATGGAGCATATTGCAAGGGTACAAGTCAAATCTGTCAAGTGTATGACATAAATGTCTTAACACAATAATCAAGTAAATGAGGCGAAAGCTATGTTGATTAGTTTGATGTAAGCATGTCAGATTGTATAGAAAAAATCAACACATTGTACCCTACTTATGCATAAATGTATTCATGATCTATATGTATATGACTTAATAAAAAATGAATAAAGAGAGAAATAAGTAAGTAAATAATTCAAGTAAAAGAAGAGCCAACATTCACGTGGTAGCTGAGCCTTTCCCCCAGGGGGTTGGAGGTTAGTCATTATGTATATCCTTCGATTGTGCCCCTCATCATTTTTACCCTCATATTCATCTCAAATGAAAGAAATTAAAGGCATTGGGATGAGGAAGGGGAAGGGATAGGAAAGGAAAGGAAAGGAGAAAGGAAAGGAAATTGGTAAGGAAAAAAAAGAAAGAACGAAAGGAAGGAAGGAATCAAAGAAAGAAAGAGGTAAAATCCCTACACCCCACCCCCACAACACACAAAGCAAAGGGTAGCCAGTAGTCAAGGAAAAATGGATTAAGTTCTAAGTTAGTTATCAATTTTCAAACTGTTCAACACTCATCATTATATTGGCCAAGTGGGGTGGCTCAGTTCGGTAATCCTAGCAGTCTGGAAGGCCCTTGCAGGGAGTCTTCTTCAGCTCAGGGGTTCAAAACCAGCCTGAGCAAGAGCCATACCCTGTCTTTAGTCAAAAGAGAACAAATAGGTGGGTACTGTGGCCTGGGCCAGCTGTAGGCTCAGCTACTTGGGAGGATGAGGCAAGAAGATTGCTGAAGCCTAACAGTTTGGCATTGCAGTGAGCTACCATGCCAGGGTATCTTTCTCAGGGCCACAGAGTGAGACTCTGTCTCAAAAACTAGAAAATGCATAGCACTCCTTTGATCATGAAAAAGTAAATAAGCAAGGCTCTGTGGTTCCTTGAATTAATGAATTCTTAATTGATTGATTTTAGAGACAAGGTCTCCCTCTGTTCCCCAAGCTGGAGTGCAGTGGTGTGATTCTAGCTCCCTGCAACCTTGATCTGCTGGGCTCCAGAGATCCTCCTGCCTCAGCCTGGAAAGCAACTAGGTGTGTTCTGGCTCTTGGCTTATTGTTTCCAGACATTATTGGTAGAGATGAAAGTTTTTTTTTTTTTTTTGAAACAGCAGGACAGGGGACAGTCACAACCACACCACTCAAAGCCTGGGGCCCCAGGCCTGACTCCAAAGCCAACCTCCCTACAGCATGCCTCTTGCCCTTTGTGAGGCAGAGGTACATCTGGAACCAGGTTCACCGGCACCTTGGCATGTCTACTCATGAATTGGCACCTCTTGTGGTCACTGGCTCAACCACGCAAGGCTCAGAGAATGCACTTGTTCGCCCCAACCAGGGAATGCAAGTGCTGGGGCAAGAAGGATTATTAACCTGAAAATATGATGGAAAAGATTGATGAAAAGGTCTGATTCAAACAAAAGAGAAAACAGGATGGCTATTCATTCAGTGTGGCACTTTAAGGAGATCGGAACAGTGAGTTTCACCTGAGGCATACAGATTGGGTGCAAGCAAAACACACAGGAGCTCTAGGATTAATCATAGGAACTGGGAAAGGGATAGGATGAAAAGACTCCCAGTCTGACCTCAGAGTTTTGTCACTTCCTGGCAGTCCCTCTGATTCTCAGTTATGTTTGTGATAAACAGAACAGACAATCATGGCTCTGCAATAATTTCCACCTATATTTCCTCTCCTGACTAACCTGTCAGTGTCTGAAGAGGGGGAAATGGTGGCTATTTCTGACACCACCCACCCCATCACCAGTGACTTTCTTTTATACATGTGGTCTGCTCACGAAGGCCCTTACAAGGCACTGTCTGAACAGATGAGACTCCCAGGGAAATCAGACCAGAGTTCTGGGCCACGGAGAAGCTTTGAAGAATAAAGATGGCCCTGACAAAACAGGAGGAATCTCCAAGGCAAAACCACCACCATGTCCACCTTTCTCCCCTACATCTCTTATTCCCAAAGTCATCAAGTAGATCCTTTGGGCTTGGTTCCTGCACTACAGCAAGCTAACCTAGGACACTGTCACCAAACTAATGGAGAATGTATCCTATGAAGTGGAGGACCCTCTGTGGCTGCAGGTGATGCGAGTGAGCCCTGCCCTGTGTTGGCCCAACACCAACACACCTTTCCGCCCAATCAAGCCTGTCTGAGATCTAGGCAGTTAGTAAGCATACAGCAAGGCTCAAAGCCTCCAGCCTGTCTGAGATCTAGGCAGTTAGTAAGCATACAGCAAGGCTCAAAGCCTCCATCCTTGCCATCTCCTACTTACAGGGCCTATGATGCTTTGAAAATATTTGGCATACCTGGACAAGATGCAGAACCAGGTGTGTGGCCACAAACTCATCCACTTGTCTCATCAGAAAGTGAGATCTGAGAACATGGAATTCTGGGACTTTTGTTCTTCACAACCCCTGCCACCATCCCCTGCTGCAGGCAGCATCTTCCCAGGCTCAGCCAGCCTCCTCATGAGGGGCCAGCACACAGCCTCAGCCCAGAGCAGGAAAACTCATCTCTTGCTGAAGTCCTGGCCTTCAGCCCTCCTCTCTGTACTCATGGTCCCTCGGCAAGCTCCTGCCCTGGCTCCCTGCAGAGAAGCCCCTCAGAGTGTAGTCTGCTGGGGGACAGTGGTTCTCCCACTGATGGTTTGTGTCCTAGCATCTGATCCCACCACCAGAGTGAGCCACGTGACAGACAGCCACACTCCAGGTATTGAAGCATGGCCTTTGTCCCTTGAGGTAGTCTTCAGTGTTCTGCCTGTGTGCCACAACTGTTTCGAAGGACAGGTTAAATTTTTTTCTCATTTAAGTGGTTGTTGAAGCTTAGTGTCCAGAATTCCTCAGCTGGTTCCAAAGAATCTGGCTTTTTGTTTGAGTCCAAAAGTTGTAGAAGCCAGTTACATTGTAAACAGGTACCTCAGATCACTCACTCACTGGGGAGAGGGGGAAGAATAGGTGGGGAGAAGAAGGAGGGATCTGGAATATTATCCTTCGTACTCAATCTCAGCATAGCAGTAGCATAAACCCAGGGAATGGCTGGTGGAGACTTAGCACCCAGAGCTGTCTTCTTGGAGGAGTGGGAACAAAGGACAAGTGGCTGTTCCCAGTGACAAGTGACAGTGCCCAGGTACTGGGCCATCCAAATTCAAGGAGCATAACTGCTGTTCTAGCTGGGAGATGTGGAATGCCAGATAGGACAAGGACATGACCAAGAAGCAGATTGGCACAAAGAAGACCTTGAGGAACAGGTAATTCCAGAGCCTCTGCTCCCTGTCACTGTCAGGCACCTCCTCCAGCTCATCCTCCTCACAGGCGGCATTCTCAGACCGTGGATGCTCTCTGGAGGGGAAGATTCTGTCTGTGGAGTCCATGGATGCCTGAGGGATACAAGGAATGTTGTCTGGGAGGGACAGGGACTTGGAGGTAGGGCACACCTTCCTCCACTTCATCTCTGGGATGAAGACGTCCAGAGACTTGCACACTGTTTTCTCTGGAAACTTTCTCCCACTCAGACTCTTCTTGCTGGAAGGCTGCAGGTGGGTGCACATTCTCCTCAACATGTCATATACACTGTCCCGGGAAACCAGCAACAGAAAGACACACTTCTGGTTGGTGTTGGTGGTGATGGACAGTCCACTGGGAAGGAGCCCTGCCATCCTGTGTTTTATGATCATTTATATAGACACCACAGGAATGACCACCTTGATATCCTTGCCAAAGAGGCAGGCATGGAAGTAGAGCCAGTTTGGGGAGATGTAGAGTCTGCCCTGGAGAAGGAGGTCCCTCTGTAGGGCACAGGAGCACAACTTTGAGAACAACCTCCTCCAGAAGGATGTCCTTAAACAGCTTGTGGTATTGCTGGTTTTATTTACTCAGTGGTGTCCCCTCATGGCTGCACCTCTTTATCTCTTTGCCCTTGAAGCTTTCTGGCCAGTGCAGACTGGAGGTAGGTTCTCCTGGGTTCTGTCGACTTCCTCTGTGCAGGACACATGGCTGTTCAGAGAAGCTGTCTTTCCAGGCATTTGCTGGTTGTAAGACTGGTTTTGATATTCAGGGTGAGACTGCAGGCATTATAGTCAGGAAGCAGAGGTTCTGGGGCCGCTGATAGAAGAGGGGAGTCTCACATAGTGTCTTTCCTGAAAGCTTGAAGTTCAGTTTATGCCTGCTGGCCTCAGTGGGCTCGCTCCCACTGAGAGCAGTCATCGCAGCCCCTCCCAGAGATGACGTCTTAAAAATTTGCCCAGGCTAGCCTTGAACGCCTTCGACTCAAATGATCCTAGGACCTTGGCCTCCCAAAGACACAGGGATTCCAGGTATCAGCTCCTGTACTCACACTAAATCCATAAGACACTTTAATATCCCTATAGTACAGTCAATTAGTTATTATGGCTTTCACTGGGAGTTGTGTCTTTCACTGTTAGTTTGCTTGTTTTTTTGTTTGCTTTTGAGACAGTCTGAAGCTCTTGCCCTGGGTAGAGTGCCGTGGCTTCACAGCCTATGGCCACCTCCAACTTGACTAAGGTGATCCTCTTTCCTCAGTTTCTGTATTTTCAGTAGAGACTCGGTCTCCCTTTGCCCAGCTAGGTTTCGAACTTCTGAGTTCAAGCAATCTACCTGCCTTGGCCTCCCAGAATGCTAGGATTACAGGCCTGAGCCTCCCAGAATGCTCAGATTACACACCAGATGTGACGTGCTGGGCCTTCCACATTTTTCTAACTCTAGCCAACCTAGGATTGTAATTCCACCATGATTGAATAAATGGAATTGCTGTCCAATTTACTGACTTAGCCACATCAATTAATGAGTCGAAAATCAGATCTGTGGTCTATTGTTAAATCACATCTCATGCTCATACACATTATTTTCATGAAGCTGAATAAAGCTGAAATCCTTGTCACCCCCAGCACTGCCTGATGTGCAACTTCACTCACTGCCCAGTGATACAAGTGTTTATCAGACAATGGTCCTAGACAACTTGTAACATATAAGCAAGTTGATAGCCTTAAAACTGTATTTGCAAAACAAGTGATGGGTCTGATGGGCCGGTGCTCTGGTCTATAGAATGAATAGAAGAATGTTATATGGAAAAAATAGAATATTATAAATGAGCCATGGCCTAGCAGGGTGGCTGAGACCTGTAATCGTGGTTCACAGGGGAGGCCCTGGGTGTGAGATTGCTTGAGGTGAGGAACTCCACCTCAGCTTAAGCCAAGGAAAGACCCTCAGTCTCTATGAAAAGCAGAAAAGTTTAGCCAAGTATGGTGGTGTGTGCCAGCTACTTAGGAGGCTGAGGCAAGAGGATTGATCCTTTGAGCATACTGGCCAGTTTCCAGCTACTATTATGACATCAGGGAACACAGAGCTGAAAGGGAGACATATAAGGCCACTGTTCTCATGTGATGTTTCCACTCTATAGGTAGACCGCAGGAACCTTATCTGAAGCCCATGAACCTAGTCAAGTGTACCACCAAGTTAGAAAATGGTGAGTTTGGGATTTTTCTTTACTTTTTTTTTTCAGTATCATTCATTCTAAGTTCCTGGCCAGAGAAGTTGGCTGACTCTTGTAAACCTAGCATTCTGGGAGGCCAAACTGGGTGGATCACTTGAGCTCAGCGGTTATTGACCGGCCTGAGCTAAAATGAGAGCCTGGGCATTGTGGCGGGCCCTGTCCTCCCAGCCACATGGGAGGCCAAGGCAGGAGGCTCACTTGACTCCAGGAGTTTCAGTTTGCTGTGAGCTATGAGGCCTTGCCACTTCACCTTGGGTGACAAATGAGCATCTGTCTCAGGCAACAACAACAGAAAAGATAAAAACAAAGTACGTAAAATTAGTAAAAATAGCAGAATTAGCTATGTGTGTGGCAGGTGGCTGTAGTTGCAGCTACTTAAGAGGCTGAGGCAAGAGGATTGGTTGAGAACAAGGATTTTATGTTGCTGTGAACTATGATGAGGCCTAGGTACTTTAGCTAGGATGACAGAGTGAGACATTGTCTCAAAAATAAAGAATTAAATAAGTAAGTAAGTAAGTAAGTAAATCAACTAAAGAAAGAGCCAGCATTCACAAGGTAGGTGATCCCTTGACCCAGGGCAATGGGGGGTGGTTGTTATGTATATCCTTGGATTGTGTCCCTCATCATTTTTCCCCTCATATTCATGTCAAATGAAAGAAAGGAAATGAATGGGGATGGGGAAGTGGAAGGGAACAAAATGGAAGGGGCTAGGAAATGATCAAAAAAAAAATAAAGAAAGGAGGCGGTGCCTATGGCTCAAAGGGGTAGGGCGCTGGCCCCATATGTCGGAGGTGGCAGGTTCAAACCTGGCCCCCGGCCAAAAACTGAAAAAAAAAAAAAAAAGAAAAGAAAAAAGAAAGGAACAAAGGAAGGAAACAATGAGGTAAAATTTCTGCAACACACACAGAAGTTAAAGGGTAGCCAGTTCTCCAGGAAAAATGGATTAGGTGTCTTAAACAGGTATCAATTTTCAAACTGCACCGCACTCGTTGTTTTGGTCAGGTGTGATGGCTCAGTCCAGTACTCGTAGTACCTGTACCCAGCCTAAAACTATAATACACTTTAATACCCATTTCATAGAGTCAATTCCTTATTACACATGTATTTCATTGGTAGTTGCCAACATCTTTTTGTACTTGTTTCTTCTTCTGTTTGTTCGTTTTTGAGACAGTCTCAAGCTGTCACCCTGGGTAGAGTGTTGTAGCTTCATAGCTCATGGCACCATCCAACTGGGACTCAGGTGATCCTCTTTCCTAAGTTTGTATATTTTTATTAGAGACATGGTCTTGCTTTTTCTGAGGCTGGTTTCGAACTGGTGAGCTCAGGCAATCTATCCGCCTCAGCCTCCCAGAATGCTAGGATTACAGGCTTGAGCCGCCATGCCAGACCCGCCAAATTCCTCTGTCTGTAGGCAATCTACGATTGTAATTCAACCATGATTGAACAAATGGAGATTCTGTCCAATTTGCTGACTTATCCACATCAATTTATAAGTAATAAATCTGATTTGTGGTCACTTGTTAAACCACATCTCATGCTCATACACATTATTTTCATGAGGCTAAAATCCCTTTCACCTTCAGCACTACCTGATTTGCAACTTCACTCACTGCCCAGTGATACCAGGGTTTATGGGGTAGAAACAGATAATGGTCCCAGAAAATTTGTAACATATAGGCAAGTTTGATAGCCATAAAACCTTATTTGACAATCAAGTGATGGTTCAAATTGGCCAGTGCTCCTAGATCGCTGGTCTATGGAATAAATAGAAGAATATGATAGGAAAAAAATAGAATACTATCAATGAGCCATGGCAGAGCAGGGTGGCTCAGACCTCTAATCCTAGTCAACGGGGCAGTCCAGCGGGGAAGATTGCTTGAGGTGAGGAGCTCCACCTCAGCCTAAGCAAAAGAAACATCCTCAGTCTCTATGAAAAGCAGAAAAGTTTAGCCAAGCATGGTGGTGTGTGCCAGCTACTAAGGAGGCTGAGGCAAGAGGTTAGATCGCTTCTGCATACTGCTTGGTTTCCAGCTATCATTATGACATCAGGGAACACAGAGCTGAGGAGAGATGTGCCAGGTCACTGTAGTCATGTGATGTTTCCATTCTACAGGTAGACCGCATGAACTTTGTCTCAAGCCAGTGTAGCCAAGTGAAGTGTACTACCAAATTAGAAAATGGTAAGTTTTGGGTATTTCTTACTTTGGTTTTCAGTATCATTCATTCTTTGTTCCTGGCCGGGCAAGGTGACTCACATCTGTAATATTAGCACTGAGGGAGGCCTAGGCAGTTGGATTTCTTGAGCTGAGGAGTTTTTGACCAGCCTGACACAGAGTGAGAACCTGTGTGTTCTGGGAGGCCCCTGTCCTCCCTGCTATGTGGGAGGCCAAGAAATGAGGCTTGCTTGACTCCAGGACTTTTAGATTTCTGGGACTTACGAGGCCCTGGCATTTTCCAGAGGGTGACAAAGTGAGCATCTGTATCACGTACCAGAAAGAAAAAATAAAGGTAGATGAGTCAGAGCCTATAGCTCCATTGGCTAAGGCACCAGCCACATACACCAGAGCTGGCAGGTTTGAATCCAGCCCGGGCCTGCCAAACAACAATGAGAACTACAACCAAAAAATAGCTGGGCATTGTGGCAGGCACCTGTAGTCCCAGCTATTTGGGAGGCAGAGGCAAGAGAATCGCTTAAGCCTAGGAGTTGGCGATTGCTGTGAGCTATGATACCAAGGCACTCTACCCAGGTTGACAGCTTGAGGCTCTGTCTCAAAAACAAACAAACAAAAAAAAAGGTAGAAACAACGTACGTAACATTAGTAAAAATAGACAAATTATCCATGTGTGTGGCAGGTGCCTGTAGTCCCAGGTTCATTAGAGGTTGAAGCAAGGGGATTGCTTGAAAACAAGGATTTTATGTTGCTGTGAGCTGTGATGACGCCAAAGCACTCTAGCCAGGGTGACAGAGTGAGACTCTGCCAAAACTAAATAAAGAAATAATTAAGTAAATAAATCAAGTAAAAGAAGAACCAACGTTCACGTGGCTGTTGAAGTCTTGCCTCATGGGATTTTGGGGGTGGTTGTTCTGTATTTAGTAAGATTGTTCCCTTCATCATTTTTACCCTTGTATTCATCTCAAATGAAGGAAGAGAATGGAGAAGGAAGGAAAGGGAGGGGAGGGGAATAAAGGGGAGGGAGAAAAATAATAAGAAAGAAAAAAAGAAAAGAAAGAGGTAAAATCCCTATGCCACACACACACACACACACACAGAATAAAGGATAGCCAGTTCTCCATGAAAAATGGATTAGGTATCTAAGTTAGTTATCAATATTCAAACTTCATGTCACTCATATTATTGGCCAGGTTGGATGGCTTTATCCAGCTAGCAATACTAGCAAGATTGCTAGATACTCCCAGCAGTGTGGGAGGCCTAGGCAGGGGAACTTCTTGAGCTTGGGAGTTCAAGACCAGCCTGAGCAAGTGCCAGACACTGTCTCTAGTCAAAGGAGAACAAGTAGGTGGGTGTTGTAGCCAATGCCACCTGTTAGCCCAGCTACTCAGGAGGCTGAGGCAAGAGGATTGCTTAAGCCCAGAAGTTGGCCACTTCAATGAGCTATGATGCCAGGGTACTCTCCTCAGGGCCACAGAGTAAGACTGTGTCTCAAAAAGAAGGAAATGCACAGCACTTCTTTTTATCATGAAAAAGTAAATAAGCAAGGCTCTGTGGTTCCTTGAATTAATTCTTGATTGATTTTAGAGTTAAGGTCTCCTCTGTTTCCCAGGCTGGAGTGCAGTGGTTTGATTCTAGTTTCCTGCAACCTTGATCTCCTGGGCTCCAGAGATCTTCTTGCCTCAGCCTGTCAAGTAACTAGATGTGTTCTACCATGTGGCTCACTTTTTCCAAACATCATTGGTAGAGATGAGATCTTAAGACGTTGCCTAGGCTAGCCTTGAACAGTATGGCCTCAAATGATCCTCCCACCTTTGCCTCCCAAAGAAACTGGGATTACAGGTATCGGTTCCTGTACTCAGCCTAAATCTATAATACACTTTAATATCCACTTCATATAGTCAATTCATTATTCCAGATCTATTTCATTGGTAGTTGCCAAATTCTTTTTTTGTTTATTTGTTTGTTTGTTGTTGAGACAGTCTGAAGCTGTTACCCTGGGTAGTGTGTTGTGGCTTCATAGGTCATGGCACTATCCAAAAGGGACACAGGTTATCCTCTTTCCTCAGTTTGTGTATTTTCCATATAGACATGGTCTTGCTTTTGCTCAGGCTGGTTTCAAAATGGTGAGCTCAAGCAATCTACCCACCTCAGCCTCCCAGAATACTAGGATTACAGGCATTTGCCGCCATGCCGGACCTGCCAAATTCTTCTGTCTTTAGCCAACCTAGATTGTAATTCAACCATGATTACACGAATGGAGTTGCCCTCCAATCTGCTGACTTATCCACATCAATTTATGAGCAGTAAATCTGATATGTGATCGACCGTTATACCACATTTCATGGTCATACACATTATTTTCATGAAGCTGAAATTCCTTTCACCTTCAGCACTATCTTATTTGCAACGTCACTCACTGCCCAGTGTTACCAAGTTTCATAGGGAGGACTCGGATAATCATCCTAGGCAATTAGTAACATATAGGCAAGTTTTATAGCCATAAAACTTTATTTGCAAAACAAGTGATGGGTCAGATTGGCCAGTGCTCCTAGATCTCTGGTCTATAGAATTAATAGAAGAATATGATAGGGAAAAAATAGAATATTATCAATGAGCCATGGCCAAGCAGGGTGGCTCAGACCTGTAATCCTACTCCACAGGGGAGGCCCCAGGGGGAAGGTTGCTTGAGGTGAGGAATTTCACCTCTGCCTAAGCAAAAGAAACACCCTCAGTCTCTGTGAAAAGCAGAAAGGTAAGCCAAGCATGGTGGTGTGTGCCAGCTCCTTAGGAGGCTGAGGCAAGAGGATGGATAGCTCGAGCATCCTGGCTGTTTTCCAGAGATGACTATGACGTCAGGGAACACAGAGGTGAGGAGAGATGTGCCAGGCCACTATTGTTATGTGATGTTTCCACTCTACAGGTAGACCAAAAGAGCGTTATCTGAAGTCCATGAAGCCTAATTAAGTGTACCACCACCAAATTAGAAATTGGTGAGTTTTGGGTATTTCTTCCTTTGGTTTTCAGTGTCATTCATTCTTAGTTCTTGGCCAGACAAGGTGGCTCACACCTGTAATCCCAGCACTCTGGGAGACCGAGACAGGTGAGTTGCTTGAGCTCAGCCTGAGCCAGTATGAGAACCCAGGTGTTATGTCGAGCCCCTGTCTACCTAGCCACATGGGAGGCTAAGGCAAGAGGCTGGCTTGGCTCTAGGAGTTTCAGCTTGCAGTGAGCTATGACACCTTGGCACTTTAGCGAGGGTGACAAAGTGAGCACCTGTCCTATGCACCAAAAAAAAAAAAAAAATTGAAGAAAAGCATGTAACATTAATAAAAATAGCAAAATGAGCCATGTGTGTGGCATGTGCCTATAGTCGCAGCTACTTTAGAGGCTGAGGCAAGAGGATTGCTTGAGACCAGGCTTTTTATATTGCTGTGAACTATGATGAGACCAAGGCACTCTAGCCAGGGTGACAGAATGAGACTCTGTCTCAAAAGTAAGGAAAGAAATAAGTAAGTAAACAAATAAATTGAAAGAAGAGCCAATGCTCACGTGGTAGTTCAGCCCTTGCCCCATGGCATTGTGGGGTGGTTTTTCTGTATATCCTTTGACTGTGACCCTCATCATTTTTACCCTCATATTTATCTCAAATGAAAGAAGGGAAAGGGAAGGGAAAGAAAGGGAAAGACAAAGGGAGAAAAAACTTACAAATGAAAGAAAAGAAAGAGGTAAAATCCCTATGCACACACATACAAAGGAGAAGGTAGTCAGTTTTCCAGGAAAAATGGATAAGGTATCTAAGTTACTTATCAATTTTCAATCTGCAGAGCACTCATTTTATTGTCCAGGTATGGTTTGTCAGTCCGGTAATCCTAGCAATCCAGGAAGCCCAGGAAGGGAGGGTGATTTCTTGAGGTAAGGAGTTCAAGAGAGGCCTGAGGAAGAGTCACACCCTGTCACTGGTCAAAAGAGAACAAGTAGGTGGGTGTCATAGCCAGGGTCACCTATAGGCCCAGGTACTCAGGAGGCTGAGGCAAGAGGATTGCTCAAGCCCAGGAAGGAGTTGGGTGTTGCAGTGAGCTATGATGCCAGGGTACTCTCCTCAGGGCCACAGAGTAAGACTTTCAAAAACAAGGAAATGCACAGTGCTCCTTTGATCATGAAAGAGTAAATAAGCAAGGCTCTGTGGTTCCTTGAATTAATTAATTCTAGATTGATTTATTGATTTTAGATAAAGATCTAAGTCTGTTCCCTAGGCTGGAGTGCAATGGTGTGATTCTAGCTCCCTTGAACCTTGATCTCCTGAGTCAAGAGATCCTCCTGTTTCAGCCTGGCTAGCAACTAAGTGTGCTCTAGCACTTGGCTCATCGACTCCAAACTTTATTGGTAGAGATAAGGTCTTAAGATTTTGCCCAGGCTAGCCTTGAATGTTTTGGCCTCAAATGATCCTCCCACCCTGGCCTAAAGACACTAGGACTACCGGTATCAGCTCCTGTACCCAGCCTAAATCGATAATACACTTTAAGATCCATTTCAGACAGTCAATTCATTATTACAGACGTATTTTATTGGTTGTTGCCAAAATCTTTTTTTTTTTTTTATTTGTTTGCTGTTGAGGCATTCTCAAGTTGTCACCCTGGGTAGAGTGCCATGCCTTCGTAACTCCTGGCCTCCCGGCAACCTCCAACTCAGAGTCAGGTGATCCTCTTTCCTCAGTTTGTGTATTTGTAGTAGAGACACGGTCTTTCTTGCTTTTGCTCAGGCTGGTTGAAAACTGGTGAGCTGAAGCAAACTACCCACCTCAGCCTCCCAGAATGCTAGGATTACAGGCCTGAGCTGCTGCACCTGGCCTCCCAAATTCTTCTCTCTAGCCAACCTAGGATTCTAATTCAACCATGATTGAATCAATGGAGTTGCCGTCCAACCTGCTGACTTATCCACATCAATTCATAAGCAGTTCATCTCATATGTGGTCCATTGTTATACCACATCTCATGGTCATAGACATTATTAGTTGTTTTTGTTGTTGTTAGGACAGAGTCTCACTATGTCACCCTCAGTAGAGTGCTGTGGCATCACAACTCACAGCAACCTCAAAAACTCTTGGGCTCAAATGATTCTCTTGCCTCTGCCTCCTGTGTAGCTGGGACTATAGGCACCTGCCACAACGCCTGGCTATTTTTTGTTTCAGTTTGGGCGGGGCTGGGTTTGAACCTGTCACCCTCGGTATATGGAGCCAACACCCTACTCACTGAGCCACAGGCACCGTCCTCTTAATGGTAACTTTAAAATGAAACATAAAGCAAAAGTATACCAACTATAATGTTGCTAAGATAATTATCAGCTATAGCCCATTAAAATATTAGCAAAAAGATATGTTTCTGTTGAATTACTTTATTTTTATAGTATGGGTACCTGTAGCTCAAGCAGCTAATGTGCCAGTCACATACACCAGAGCTCGCAGGTTGGAATCCAGCTCCAACCTGCCAAACAATAATGAGAACTACAACCAAAAAATAGCTGGGCGTTGTGGCAGGCACTTATGGTACTAGCTGCTTGGGAGGCTGAGGCAAGAGAATCGCTTAAGCCCATGAGTTGGAGGTTGCTGGGAGCTGTGATGCCACAGCACTCTACCCAGGGTGATAGCTGAAAGCTGTGTCTCAAGAGAAAAGGGCAACCATTTATCCAGGAAAAACGGATTAGGTATCTGAGTTAGTTATGAATGTTCAAACTGCGCAGCACTCATTGTATTGGCCAGATATGGTGGCTAAGTCAGATATTCCTAGCAATCTGGGAGGCCCATTCAGGGTGACTTCTTGAGCTCAGGGGTTCAAGACCAGCCTGAGCAAGAGGCGGACACTGTCTCTAGTCAAAAGAGAACTCGTAGGTGGGTGTCGTGACCTGAGCTAGTCGTCGAGGAAAAATGGATTAGGTATCTAAGGTAGTTATCAATTTTCATATTGCACAACAGTCATCATTGTATTGACCAGGTGGGGTGCTGGGTCTGGTAGGCCCAGGCAGGGGCCCTTCTTCAGCTCAGTAGTTTAATACCAGCATGAACAAGAGCCAGACCCTGTCTTTAGTCACAAGAGAACCAATAGGAGGGTGTCGTGGTCTGGGCACATATTTCATTTGTAGTTGCCAAATTCTTTTTTGTTTGTTTGATTAATTGTTTATTGCTCAGACATTCTCAAGGTGTTAGCCTGGGTAGAGTGCTGTGGCTTCGTACCTTATGGAAGCCTCCAGCCCGGACTAAGGTGATCATCTTTCCTCAGTTTATCTATTTTTAGAAGAGACACCGTATCTCTGGGTTTTGCTCAGGCTGGTTTCAAACTGATGAGCTCAAATAATCTACCCATCTCAGCCTCCCAGAATAGTAGAATTATAGGCATGAGCCTCCACACCAGACTCGTCAAATTCTTCTCTCTTTAGGCAACATTATTGTAATTCAACTGTGATTGCACGAATGGAGTTGCCATCCAATCTACTGATTTATCCATGTCAGTTTATGAGCAGTACATCTGACATGTGGTCGATTGTTATACCACTTCTCATGGTCATACACATTATTTTCATGAAGCTGAAATCCCTTTCACCTTCAGCTCTAGCTGATTTGCAACATCACTCACTGCCCAGTGATACCAAGGTTCATGGGGATGACTCGGATAATAGTCCTTGGCAATTTGTAACATATAGGCAAGTCTTATAGCCATAAAAATTTCTTTGCAAAACAAGTGATGGGTCAGATTGGCCAGTGCTCCTAGATATCTGGTCTGTAGAATGAATAGAAGAATATGATAGGAAAAAAATAGAATATTATCAATGAGCCATGGCCGAACAGGGTGGCTCAGGCCTGTAATCCTAGTCCATGGGGAGGCCCCGGGAGGAAGATCGCTTGAGGTGAAGAATTCTACCTCAGCCTAAGCAAAATAAACACCCTCAGTCTTATGAAGTGCAGAAAAGGGGCAGTGCCTGTGGCTCAGTGGGTAGGGCACTGGTCCCATATACCGAGGGTGGCGGGTTCAAACCCTGCTCTGACCAAACTACAACAACAACAACAACAAATAGTTGGGCATTGTGGCAGGAACCTGTAGTCCCAGCTACTTGGGAGGCTGAGGCAAGAGAATCGCCTGAGCCCAGGAGTTGGAGGTTGCCGTGAGCTGTGATGCCATAGCACTTTACTAAGGACGATAAGTGAGACTCTACCACAACAAAAAAAAAAAAAAAAAAAAAAAAAAAGAAGAAGAAGAAGAAGAAGAAGAAGAAGAAGAAAGAAAAAGAAACACAGAAAAAGTTAGCAATGCATAGTGCTGTGTGCCAGCTACTTAGGAGGCTGAGGTAAGACGATAGAAATCTTGGGAATCCTGGCTGCTCTCCAGCTACCATTTTTACATCAGGGAACACATAGCTGAGGAGAGATGTGCCAGGCCACAGTTATGTGATGTTTCCACTCTACAGGTAGACCACAAGAATGTTATCTGAAGGCTTGGAAGTCTAGGGAAGTGTACCACCAAATTCGAAAATGGTGAGGCTTGGGTATTTCTTACTTTGGTTTTCAGTACCTTTCACTCTAAGTTCTTGGCCAGGGAACGTGGCTTACGCCTGTAATCCTAGCACTCTGGGTGACTGAGGCGGGTGAATCACTCGAGCTCAGGAGTTGTTGACCAGCCTAAGCCAGCGTGAGACCCCGGGCATTGTGGTGGGCCCCCGTCCTCCTAGCCATGTGGGAGGCTAAGGCAAGAGGCTGGCTTGACTCCGGGAGTTTCAGATTGCTGTGAGGTATGAGGCCCTGCGACTTACTGAGGGAAATAAAGTGAGTATCTGTGTCCCGCACCAAAAAAAAAAAAAAAAAAAAAGAGATAAAAACAAAGCATATAACATTAATTAAAATAGCAAAATGACCCATGTTTGTGGCAAGTGCCTATAGTCGCAGCTACTTTAGAGGCAGAATTTAGCTTTCCGTGAACTATAATGAGGCCAAGGTACTCTAGCCAGGGTGACAGAGACTCTCTCTCAATAATGAAGGAAGAAAGAAGTAAGTAAATCAACTAAATGAAGAGGCAACATTCACATGGTAGTTGAGCCCTTGTCCTGGGTGGTTGTGGGGATGGTTGTTCTGTATATCCTTCAACTGTGCCTGTCATCATTTTTTCCCTCACATTCATCTGTAAAGAAGGGAAGGGAAGGGAACAGAAGTGAAGGGAAAGGAAGGGAAGGTAAGGGAAAAGAGAAAGATAAATTACGAAAGAAAGGAAAGAAAGAGGTAAAATCCCTACGCCACACACACACAAAGGAGAGGATAGCCAGTTCTCCAGGAAAAATGGATTAGGTATCTAAGTTAGTTATCAAATTTCGAACTGCATAGCACTTGTTGTATTGCCAAGGCGTGGTGGCTCAGTCTGTTATTCCTAGCAATTTGGGAGACCCAGGCAGGTCTTCTCGACTTCAGGAGTTCCAGACCAGCCTGAGCAAGAGTCAGACCCAGTCTCTAGTCAAAAGAGGACAAGTAGGTGGGTGTCGTGGCCAGGGCCACCTGTGGGACCATCTACTTGGGAGGCTAAGGCAAGAGGACTGCTCAAGCCCAGGAGTTGCAATGCACTGTGACGCCAGGGTACTCTCCTTAGTGCCACAGAGTAAGACTCTGTCTCAAAAACAAGGAAATGCACATGCTTATTTGATCATGGAAAAGGAAATAAGCAAGGCTCTGTTGTTCCTTGAATTAATTAATTCTTGACTGATTGATTATAGAGACAAGGTCTCACTCTGTTTCCCAGGCTGGAGTGCAGTGGTGTGATTCTAGTTCCCAGCAACCTTGATCTACTGGGCTTCAGAGATCCTCCTGCCTCAGCCTGGCAAGCAGCTTGGTGTGCTCTAGCACTTGGCTCATTTTTTCTAAACATTATTGGTAGAGATGAGGTCTTAAGATGTTGCCCAGGCTAGCCTTGAAAAATGCTTTGGCGTCAAGTGATCCTCTGACCTTGGCCTCCCAAAGGCACTGGGATCACAGGTATCAGCTCCTGTACCCACCCTAAATCAATAATACACTTTAATATTCATTTCATACAGTCAATTCATTATTGCGGACTTATTTCATTGGTAGTTGCCAAATTCTTTTTTTTTTTTTTTTTATTTGCTTGTTTGTTGTTGAGGCATTCTCAAGGTATCACCCTGGGTAGAGCACCATGGCTTCATAACTCCTGGCAACCTCCAATTCAGAGTCAGGTGATCCTCTTTCCTCAGTTTGTGTATTTGTAGTTGAGATACAGTCTATCTCACTTTTGCTCAGGCTGATTTCAAACTGGTGAGCTGAAGCAAACTACCTGCCTCAGCCTCCCAGAATGCTAGGATTACAGGCCTACACCGCTATGCCTGGCCTGCCAAATTCTTCTCTCTAGCCAAGCTAAGATTCTAATTCAACCATGATTGCAGAAATGGAGTTGCCCTCCAATCTGCTGATTTATCCATGTCAATTTATGAGCAGTACATCTGATATGTGGTCGATTATTCTACCACATCTCATAGTCATAGACATTATTTTGTTGTTGTTGTTGTTGTTGTTGAGACAGAGTCTCACTATGTCGCCGTCATAGAGTGCCGTGACGTAACAACTCACAGCAACCTCAAACTCTTGGGCTCAAGCGATTCTCTTGCCTCAGCCTCCCAAGTAGCTGGGAGTACAGGCACCTGCCACAACGCCTGGCTTTTTTTTGGTGGCAGTTGTCATTGTTGTTTAGCTGGCCCAGGCCGGGTTCGAAACCTCCACCTTCAGTGTAAGTGGCTGGCGCCATAACCACTTCACTATGGGTTCTGAGCCCATGCGCATTATTTTCACGAAGCTAAATTCTCTTTTAATCAGCACTACCCAATTTGCAACTTTACTCATTGCCTAGTGATAACAGGGTTTATAGGGAGGACTCAGATAATTTTCCTAGGCAATTTGTAACACATAAGCAATTTTTATAGCCATAAAACTTTATTTGCAAAACAACTGATGGGTCCAATTCTTCTGGTGCTCCTAGATCTCTGGTCTGTAGAAAAAATAGAAGAATGTGGTTGGAAAAAATAGAATATTATCAATGAGCCATGGCTGAGCAGGGTGGCTCAGACCTGTATTCCTAGTCCACTGGGGGAGGCCTTGGGAGGAAGATTGCTTGAGGTAGGAACTACGCCTCAACCTGAGTAAAAGACCCTCAGTCTCTATGAAAAGGACAAAAGGTTAGCCAAGGATGGTGTTGTGTGCCAGCTACTTACAAGGCTGGGGCGGGGATGGATCTCTTGAGCATCCTGGACAGTTTCCAGCTACCATTATGACATCAGGGAACACAGAGCTGAGGAGAGATGTGCCAGGCCACCGTTGTTCATTTTGGTTGTTGTTGCCGTTTGGCTGGTGCCTGGTTCAAACCCACCACACTTTGTACATGGGGGCTGGGGGCTGGCACTCTACTCACTGAGCTACAGGCGTCTCCCTGTTTTGTTTTGTTTTGTTTTGTTGTTTGAGACAGAGTGTCACTATCTCAGCCTTGGTATAGTGCCATGGCATCACAGCTCACAGCAACCTCAATCTCTTGGGCTTAAGCTATTCTCTTCCATCAGTCTCCCAAGTAGCTGGGAATAATGGTGCCTGCCACAATGCCAGGCTATTTTTTTCTTGCAGTTGTTTAGTTGGCCCAGGCTGGGTACAAACCTACCAACCTTGGTGTATGTGGCTGGCACCGTAAGCACTGTACCACAGGCGCCAATCCAAGGCCACTGTTGTTATGTGATGTTTCCACTCTAGAGGTACACTACATGAACTTTATCTCAAGCCCATGAAACCTATTGAAGTGTACCACTAGATTCCAAAATGGTGAGTTCTGGGTATTTTTCACTTTGGTTTTCAGTATCATTCTAAGTTCCTGGCTGGGCAAGGTGGCCGATGATTTTAATCCAGTACTCTGAGAGGCTGAGGCAGTTGGATCGCTTGAGCTGAGGAGTTGTTGACCAGCCTGAGCCAGAATTAGACTCCGTGCATTGTGTTGGGCACCTGTCTTCTTGGCCACTTGGGAGTCTAAGGCAAGACGCTGTCTTGACTCCACGATTTTCAAGTTGCTGTGACCTATGAGGCCCTGGCCCTTTCTTCACCCAGAAAAAGGAAATATCTGGGTGTATACTAACTTCTGTATATGAACATATGAATAAATTTTTACATATGTTCATATACAGGAGTTAGTATACACCCAGATATTTCCTTATTCTGTCATCTTAGAGGTCCCGAGAGCATCAACATCCCAATAACTAGAGCACACGTAGCACCCAGATCTTGGTTTCTCATACCATTCTCCAATAGAGGGGACCAGAGCTCCTTACAGCAATTCTAATGTCAGGACTGTCCAGGAATTTTAGGATAATTTTCAAGTTACAGATAAGTTGCCAATGTAGTACAGAGAGTTATCATATCCCACAGTGCCCAGTTTTCCCTATCATTGATAAATTGCATTACTATGATACATTTGTCACATCGAACCACCATTGGTACATTATGATTATCTAACGTACATACTTGATTCAGAGTGTCTTAGTTTTTAACCTAATGTCCCTTTCTTCTTCCAGGATCTTACCCAGGATTCCACATCATGTCTCCCTTCATCACTGTATCACCAGGACCCTCTAGACCATAACAGTATCCATCATTTTTCTCTGCACTTCCTTCCTTTCTACCAACATGTTCCAGGCACACCTGGTATGTTCCTTTTCCCAACTCTGAAGTCAGCCACTGCTCCATGGATCCCTGGTTAGTGGACAATATTAATGAGAAACCAAGATATGGGCACCAGGTTTGCCCACTGCAATTGGAAGTGACTGTTCAAGGCTCTCTTCATGGACTATACACAGTGATGTGATGGAGCTTGTTTGTTCTCCTTTACAAGAGCTGATTGCTAAATTTTCAGGAATCATGTGAGCTGGTACTTAAAATATAGCCATTATTTAATATTGAAGTATGTAAACTGATATATGTGTATTTTTTATTTTTGAGATAGAGTCTCACTCTGTCACCCTAGGCGAGGTCCTTGGTATCATCATAGCTCACAGCAACTTCCAAATCTTGGGCTTCAGCAATACTCTTGCCCCAGTTTCCCAAGTACCTGGGACTCCAGGTGCCACCAGCCAAGATGCCTGGCTAATTGATCTCCTTTTAGTAGAGACAGGGTCTGGCTCTTGCTCAGGCTGGTCTTGAACTCCTGAGCTCAAGCAAGCCCCCTACCTTGGCCTCCAAGATTGCTAGGATGACAGGCCTGAACCAACCCACCTGGCCAATACAGTAAGTGCTGTGCATTTTTTAAAAATTGATAATTAACTTAGATATCTAAGCCATGATTCCTGGAAAAGTGGCTATCCTTTTCTTTTGTGTGTGTGGCTTCGAGATTTTCTTTCTTCCTTTTATTTCCAGATTCATATGGGGGGGGGGGAATGATGAGGAGCACATTGGAAGGGTATAGAGCACAACCACCCCCCACCCCTATGGGGCAAGGGCTCAGCTACCACGTGAACATTGGCTCTTCTTGTAGCTGATTGATAGATATATTGACTGATTTTTGTGACAGAGACTCACTCTGTCTCCCTGGCTAGAGTGCCTTGGCCTCATCATAGCTCACAGCATCTTCAAGCTCTTGAGCTGAAGTGATGTTCTTTTTTTTTTTTCTTCAGTGTGTGGCTTGGATAGCCCAGGCGAGGACCTTTACTTGAATGCCTGTCCCACAGGGAGGATGCCTGGCCTCTCTACTCTAGGCTTGGCTGAGGAGATCATGTGATGCTCTTATTTCAGTCTCCCAAGCAGCTCAGACTACAGATGCCTGCCACTTGCCTACATAGATTTTGTATATATATATTTTTTATTTAGAGACATCGTCTCACTATTGCCCTTGGTAGAGTGCCGTGGCATCACACAGCTCACAGCAACCTCCAACTCCTGGGCTTAGGCAATTCTCTTGCCTCAGCCACTGGAGTAGCTGGGACTACAGGCACCCACCAAAAACCCTGGCTATTGTTTGTTGTTGTTACAGTTTGGCTGGGGCCAGGTTTGAACCCGCCACCCTCGGTATATGGGGTCAGTGCCCTACTCACTGAGCCACAGGTGCCTCCCTAGTTTTTCTATTTTTAATAAAGAATTGGTATCCCTCTTACTCATAGTTGGTCTCAAACTCAAGCAATCCACCTGTTTCAACCTTCCTGAGTGCCAGAATTACACACGTGAGCCACCTTGCCTGGGCTACTCTTTTATTTCTGTATCTATCTGTTGATATTGAAATCTAGGACTTTGGGCGGCACCTGTGGCTCAGTGGGTAGGGAGCCAGCCCCATATACTGAGGGTGACAGGTTCAAAATCGACCCCAGCCAATAAAAACAGCAGTGGCAACTGCAACAAAAATAGCTGGGCGTTGTAGTGGGCACCTGTAGTTGCAGCAACTCGGGAGGCTGAGGCCAGAGAATCGCCCTAGCCCAAGAGCTGGAGGTTGCTGAGAGCTGTGACACCACAGCACTGCACCGAGTGTGACAAAATGAGACTCTGTCTCAAAAAAAAAAAAAAAAGAAAAGAAAAGAAATCTAGGAGTTTGCAGTGATACCTCCAGTTGCATACAACCTCACAGGGTTCATTTTAGTTTCCTCCTTCTAATTCCCTTCTCTTATAGTCAACAACCTAGTTTTCATTATCCTTCATATACCCACATCCACCACATGACATCTCAGGGAATGAGAGACCACACCACATATATGATGGTGATCCCGTAAGAGTATAATGCTATATTTTTACTGTACCTTTTCTATGTTTAGATATATAAATTCTTTTTTTTTTTTTTTTTTTTTTTGGACAGTGTCTGAAGTTTTCGGCCTCGGCAGAGTGCTGTGGCTTCACAGCTCACAGCAACCTCCAACTCTTGAGCTTAAGTGATTCTCTTGCCTCAGCCTCCCAAGTAACTGGGATTACAAGTGCCTGCCACAACATCTGGCTATTATTTGGCTGTAGTTGTCATTGTTGTTTGGCGGGCACGGGCTGGATTCCAACCCTGCCAGCTCCAGTGTACGTGGCTGGCACCTTAGCCGCTTGAGCTACAGGTGCCAAGCCTAGATATACAAATTCTTATCATTATCTAACAATTGCTTGCAGTATTCAGTGAATAATTCCTGAATTATTTATGACAGAGTATGTTCATAAAAAACAATTTAGGCGAGGCATGGTACCTCATGCCTATAAATGTAACACCTTGGGAGACTGGAAGTGGGAGGTTCACTTTGGCCCAGGAATTGGATACCAGTCTGAGCAAGAGTGAGACCCCATCTCTACAAAAAGGAAAAAAAAAAGATTTATGAAAATATTAGTGAGTGTGATGGCACATGCCTGTCATCCTAGCTACTGAGGACGCTGAGCTGGGAGGATCACTTGAGCCCAACAATTTGAGGGTGCTGTGAGGTAGGATGATGCCAGTGCACTCCCGCCTCAGGTCACAGAGCAAGACTCTATCTCAGGGAAAAAATATGTATAGTGAACACGCTCAGACCCCTCACTCAATGGCTCCACTCAGCTGTCTAATTGACCTCTGATTGTCCCTCAGAATAGCTTTCCCCCTATTGCCCCATTTCATTTTTTTTTCAGAATACTATACATTTTATTTTATTTTTTTTTTAATTTTTATTTATTTATTTCTTATTGAGTCATAGCTGTGTACAATAATTCAGTCAAGGAGTACAGTGTGTGGGCTTCACATACAATTGGAGATATTTTCATCAACCTGATTAATATAACATTCATGATATTTTCTCATTTACTATGTGAAAACAATTTTGA
>CAUYRH010158214.1:0-45907 GCA_963574655.1 Perodicticus potto | reverse complement strand
ATCAATGTGGAAGAGAGATGAATAATCTTCTCTAAAGACGACAGACAAATGGCCAGTAAACACTTGAAAAAATGCTCATCATCCTCAATTATTAGAGAAATGCAAATTAAAACCATCCTGAGATACCATCTAACTCCAGTGAGAATGGCCTATATCACAAAATGTCAAGATTGCAGATGCTGGCACGGATGTTGGGAGAAAGGAACACTTTTACACTGCTGGTGGGACTGCAAACTAATACAACCTTTTTGGAAGGAAGTATGGAGAAAGCTCAAAGAACTCAACCTAGACCACCCATTTGATCTGCAATCCCATTGCTGGGCATCTATCCAGAAGAGAGAAAAAAAAAAAAGCTTTTATTATAAGGACACTTGTACTAGGCTGTTTATTGCAGCCCAATTTACAATTGCTAAAGTGTGGAAACTGCCTAAATGTCCTTCAACCCAGGAGTGGATTGGTAAGCTATGGTATATGTATACAATGGAATATTACTCAGCCATACAAAATAATGGAGACTTTGCAGTGTTTGTAGTAACTTGGATGGAGATGGAACATATTATTCTTAGTGAAACACCACAGGAATGAAGAAGCATGAATCCTATGTATTCAACTTTGATTTGAGGACAATTAATGACAATCAATGACATACTGGGGCATGGGGGAAGGAGAGAGAAGACAGAGAAGCAGGGAAGAGGTGAGGGAAAGAAAATCAAGAAAAAAAGAAAGAAAGAAAGAAAAGAAAATAGTGACTAACTTTCATATAAATTGGATTCAATTTTGACCAAAGTACATTACTTAAACATTAATTTTTTAATTCAACTTCACAATATGTTGTTCAGGATATTGCATCCTCATTTATAAGTGAAACATGTTTGTAATTTCCTTTATAACAATATATTTTCTACAATTTCAATATCAGGTGTATCAAGATCAAGTAGAATGAGATTGAAATATTTCTTCTTTTTTTATTGTTTATAAGATTTCCGGAATTGCTTGTCTTATGAAATCATTGTGGTCTATGAGTTTATGATAGTTTGAACTTTGTTATTTCATTTAAGTCATTGTTTAACTACTGTTTCCCCATGAATGATTATACTGTGGTTAATATTAAAAAATAAGTCAGGGTAAATTTGGAGCGAAAATATGTAAGCATGAGAGAGAGAGAGAGACAGAGAGAGAGAAGAGAGAGAATCGGAAAGAGAGCACACATGAGCTGGAACTGGGAGCATAGGGCTCACAAAAGTTCATCTTTCTGCTATGTCCTCCCACTACTTTCTTAATTGGTTTTGGTTTCGAGTAGACACTCTTCTACTTACAAATATCTGCAGGGTGCACTGATTTACCCTACGAAGAAAGCAAAGACAAAGGCAGCCCCTAGTTATTTATGTAATACACTTAGAAACTTATAATCTCTTCTTTTTCATTCTCCATTCATTTCTTAATAAAGCCTGCAGTTAAGAAACAGCTGTTGAGATTCATTTCTTGCATAGTCATAGGTGAATTTATGACCCTTTGCCTATTAGTGAACAGAGTGATTTATTGAGAGAAAGTGCTGTAGGAATTCTCCAAATGTATTAATAGAAAATGATATTTAGAAAAAAATAGCTGACCTTACCTGAAACAACATAAAGAAGGAAACAAAACAATACTGGAGTGCTCTATAAATTCATAAAAGCTTCAGGTCAAAAATTTATTCCGTCTTTTTGCATTTATGGAACAAAATTAAAAGATAATAATTGTGGGCATCTGAGAAACAGGTATTAATCTTAAGTTGTTTAAGTGTTACTGTAATGTCCTCTCTCTCTATTTTAAAAATTTGATTGCTAACTTGAAAACAATTCTTAAAAAGATCTGATGCAGCATAACAGACACTGGGAAATTTATTGACTACTGATTTCATCAATTTCCTCTAGCATATAAATTGGTATTAAAGAGTATTCAAGCCTTTTTAGCATTAGGAACTGACAAAAGTTATTGCTATGGATCTGCTATTACAGGAAAGAACAGTCATTTTCAAACTATTTTCTCCAGAGTCCTGTGCTTCAGAGACTGTGGTTTTTAATCTAGTTTTCATTTTATATAAGCTTCAGTTATTGAAAATTATAATAAAAATCAACATTACTCTCAAAAGTATTTACCAAATATCAACAATTTAGAAAACTACTGATATATTGTTTCATCTGCACCAGAAATTGTCTCTTGCCATCATTACTTTATTGATTAGTGTCCTGCAATTGTTAAGCAGTAAAAACAGTTACCTGTTGCTAGTAATCATCAGATTTCCCAGGTTCTGGGCAATAGAAAATAACACTCCGATTACACTGGGATGCTAAAATGGTGCTATGGTTTGAATGTGTCCCTTAAACATGGACCTGTTACTAATGTAATAATATTAAGAGGTGGGGCCTTTAAGAGGTGATTAGGCCTTAGGGCTCCTCCCTTGTTAATGGGTTAGACCCCTAAAAAACAGGCTTCATACAGCCTTGTGCTAGCCCGCCCTTGTGACTTTGGCCATGTGAGAGGGCTCTGAGAAGGCCTCCACCAGATCAAATGCTGGTGCCTGGCTCTAGGACTTCCCAGCTTGCAGAACTGTGAGAAATAAGTTTCTTTTCTTTATAAATTATTCAACCTGTGGCACTTTGTTGTAGTAGCAAGAAAAGTATAGGCTAAGTTTATACTATATTATGTGTAATAAAATGCTGTTCTTAGAATTTTTTTCTTTAAAAATAGAGGAGTTTATTGTAAGATTTCATTTATATAAATTATTTCTGTAACCTGTATCATTCTATAAGTGATGAAGATATTCTGGATATACATTTCTGTTCCAGATCTTCTAACTGTGATGCAAACTTCCTTTGTAAAAGTTTGTACTAGATAGGTATAATAAAATTTCCAAAATAAACTTAGCCAATGAAGATTAAAAAAAATTATTTTGTGTAACAAGAAAGCAACTTGCCTTTCACCTATGAGGGGTATAATTGCTTAACACTGTTGCCACCCAACTAGGTTCATCTGCTGGCTGCCCAAAAGAAAGCCAATACCTGGAGACAGCAGGGTTATTACAGCAGAGAAAGTTTATTCCACAAAGCATTAAGCAGGGAGGAAATTCTCAACTCCACTTCCCTGACAACTTGGAGAAAGGGTTTTTGAAGACAATTTGGTGGGCAGAGGATTAGGTAATCAAGGTCTGCTAATTGGCTGGCTTCAGGGCAGAACCATTAATCTTTTGTATTGGCCACTGTCCGGGTGGGTCAACCAATGCACTGGGATACAGTTTCTTGCATGGGGGTCGTGGTCTGAGACCATTTGAGTCATTTTTTTGGTCTAGATGCAGTGGTCACTGTAATTCAGGACTGAGAGATATCAAAAACTACCTCATAGGTTCTGAACAGAATAAGTGGTGATACCTGCAGAGAAAATTAAGAATCTGACAATTAGGGCAAAGAAGTACACAATGGAACAGTGAGTGATTATCATCAAGCAAATGAGGGTACAGTGGCTAATTATTATCATTTTTTTTTTTTTTTTTTTTGAGACAGAGCCTCAAGCTGTCAGCCTGGATAGAGTGCTGTGGCATCACAGCTCACAGCAACCTCCAATTCCTGGGCTCAAGAGAGTCTCTTGCCTCAGCTTCCCAAGTAGCTGGGACTACAGGCACCTGCCACAACGCCCAGACATTTTTTGGTTGCAGCTGTCATTGTTGTTTGGCAGGCCTGGGCTGGATTTGAACCGGCCAGCTCAGGTGTATGTGGCTGTCACCTTAGCCTGTTGAGCCACAGGCGCTGAGTCTATTATCAATTTTTTTAAGCCAAGCCTGTTCCTTCACAGAGTTTTGGGGTGTTTGGGGCCCTTATTCTTGTCCTTGTCCTGAATCCCTTCATCAATTTGTAAGGACCAATTTGTTCCAGCAGCTTCTAGCTGTAGTATCTTTGTGTGCCTGCACTATCTGTGCTAAGGCCAACCTCTTTTCATGAGGCTCCAGCCAATGACTGAGCCTGGGGTGGCTCTTGGTGGGACTCAGAAGTCCCAGCTGAGTTCAATGATATTCTGTTAGATCTGCCCAAACTTGCTTTTTTCCTCTTCATTTTCACAGCATGAATCCACCTTCCTTGAGCTCTAAACTAGTATATCTGTTCCTGCATCTTCTTCCTAGAGGACCTAATGTGTCCAATTTACATAAATGCTTATTTTTCATTGTATTAGTAAATAAAAAGTTACTGAACAAATTCATATATAAGCAAGATAGTGAGGGGAAGAGTTTTTCCTTTGAGTTCTTGTTCTTAAGACAGCTATTTTAAGACTTTTTAACACTTTAGTCACAGCAATTTATGTTTTGTCCTTATGAATAAGAAGAAACCTATCAAGAATGTCAATTTATCTTAGTCAACTCTGTAAGTCTCTGGACTTAGAAATATGTGACTTTTAATTTTGTTATGTTTTAATAAAATATTATTCAAGAAATATATACTCATCTTTACAAAGAAAACTACATAAAGTTAAGAAGAAATGAACAAAAAGATTATTACAACCAATTATTTTATGGAGAATTCAGATAAGAGAATAAAATTAGTGCAGACTTTTAATTTTATTATTTATTCTTATTTATTTTATGTAATTTGTACTTCAAATGGCTTGAACTATCTCCTGGATAGTTCCTATACTCAAGTGGTCTTCAATCTCAAAGCTGTATTGCTCAGAAAATATCTTTCTTACATAATCTATTTCTCCTGGTTTTAGACTGAAATACTGAATACTATTGGTGTATGGGGATCTTAGACACATTATAATCATATACCTATAATGTTATGGTTTGGATAGTAAATCCAAGAACTTCTTTATGCTGATTGTGTCTGTTTAGGTGGGTGAGGTTTATCCTCTCCTGTTTTCAGGCTTAAACTTGGACATATTTTGCATGTAGGTTACTTCTTTGGGCCTTGCCATTTTGTGGCTCCCACTTTAAAGTAATCTGGATAAACTTAATTAGGACAAGTTCTTTTCCCTTACCATTTTCTTTGCTGTGAGAATAATATCATAATGATTACTTAAATAGTGATTTACTTACCACAGCATGCATTTCCTAAGTTCAAATCCATCTCTGGTTATGAGTATAAATATCATTTCTTTACATGAGTTTTATTAATCTTCACCTTTCTGGCTGGTAAAACTCTGATTGTTTTTATACCTAAGTGCAATACTGTGGGTATGGTATTAAAAAATCCTCAATGATTAAGTTGGATTAAATTTTATGATCTGAAACCATTTTAGCTATGTTCATGTAGATATATTCATAAGTATTTTGCTACCTTATGTACAGTATGAAAAAGATGTGTTAAAGACATAAGAAACACTACTCTGTTTAAGAAAAATTTATGCCATATGGACTATCAATAACTTACTACTGTGTGTATGTGGATTTAGTTTTATTTTGTCTAATTCATTATTCACTGAAGAAAAATCCCACAGAGGTTGCAATCTCATTTTTGTTAAGTGGAGTACTAAAAACTACATATACACATTCTTTGTTATAACATAAAAAGATCTTACTTTTTCCTGTCTGCATGATATAGTTCTTAGGTAGCTGGCAAAACACACTGCCCAATCAGTAATTATGCAATTCTCTTCTGGGTGTAACAAATGCTTTCTTTGTGTCTTTATTCTTAGGCTTATTATACTGAGTTAAGAGGATTAATCTACTGGTGGAACTCTATTATTCTCTACATTAGGTCAGAAAAAAAGATTAGTTTTGCAGAGAAAAATTACAAGGTAATAGTCACATTTGATACTCATTCCCTGTTGCTTTAATTAAGTTATTTTCTGGATTCTAAGGAATAAATAAATTAATAATAAAAGTATTTTGGAATTTGAAGTAAACCATGGTGTCTGGCAATAACTTACTGTGAGACTTTATTCAACGTAATCCTTATGCATCTTGGTTTCCTCATTCATGTCTCTTGTACTTTAAATTTTCACATGCTATTGACTTTCTCTACTTGACATACACGTGTGCTCAAATCTCTCCCATCAGAAAATCTGTTGTGTTTTTCAGTACAGGATCCTGCCTGTAATTACTTTTAAAAGACAAATAAAGTAAAATTAACGAATAAATATATGTATATTTATGATTTACAAGTGTTCCTTCCTTTGATCATTTGATAAATATTGATCACCATCATAAGTTAGTTGGTACTCTTAAAATTTTAATATGAACATGTAACTTGACAGAATTACAAGTAACTTATCTGTCTGAAATACATGACTTCCAATCTGCTGCTTTTATTTTCCTTGATGATTTCTGCTACCATCGATAAGTCAATATCACTCAAATTTATTTCTGTAACTTAGATCCCTCCTACAGCTACTGCAAGTAGTTGATTCCCTATGAGAAATTTTGCATGTTGCTTTATTATAAGCATTTCACACTCAATAAATATGTTGGTGAATTAATTCTGTTTCCCTAAACCATTGTTCCCCTCCTTATACTATATTCTACTAAAGACAGTACTACAACTCAAATATCCACTCTGATTCTGGCAATTACCCTAGACGTTTATCCCATCTCTTGACATCCAGAAGTTCTGTGATTTAAACCAGCTCAATTATCTTTACACCTCTCTCTGCCACATGCTATTTTTGTAGCCTGCTATTTGTCCTCTCAACTTCTAGGCTTTCTTCCTCTGGTCTTTTCTTCACACAGGCACCAAGTTGCCTTTTTTCAAATGCATGCTTGTCCCTATTTGCTCTATGAATACAAATGTGAATAGTGTTTCACTACTGCCAGTATCGTTGGCACCTCTAACCTCTACTTGTTGTTATTACCTCCTTCTGCTTCCTTACCTATACTTTATTTCACTCATACACAACTAGAGTTGATCCTCGATCATCACAAAAGTTAGGATTGCTGAACCCCTGTGCGGTTAAAGATCTGTGTATAAGTTTTGACTCTCCAAAAAGTTAACTACTAATCACCTACTGTTGACTTGAAGTCTTACTAATACCATAATTAATTAATACCTACTTTGTATGCAGTATGTATTATAGACTTTATTCTTATAATAACGATGGAAAAATCTTATTAAGAAAATCAGAAGGAAAAGAAAGTATATTTACTATTCACAGAACAGGATCATCATCAAGGTCATCATCTTCATCATCTTGGCATTGCACAGGCTGAGAAGGGGAAGAGAGAGGAGAAAGGGTCTTGCTGTCTTGGGTGGCAGAAGCAGAAGAGAAGAAAACCGTAGAAGGGAAGGAAGGAGAGGAAAACACAATATCACTTTTACTGAAAAATATCTGGGTATAATCTCATGCAGTTCAAACCTATGGTGTTCAAGTGTGACTATAATTGTTAGATGAATCTTGTCATTTCATGACTCCACAGAATGTTGCAGGGCCATCTATATGCCTTAATTAATCTTCTGTCTTGAGTCCTTAGAAATGTCATATGTGTCCAGTAGTTCTTAGACTTATAATCTCTTAAGAAGCATTCCTTAAATTATAGAAATTCTTCTTTTCCTTTATTATGCCCCTATCAATTTACATAAAAACTATGGTCACATGTCTTATAATCCATATAGACTGTGCGTTAAATACATAGCTTACTGCAGAGTCTCTATAACACATGGAAAGAACGTTGTCTATGGAGATAGAAAGGCTAGCCTTGTTGGGTACTGTTTCTTTGATCTTGGGCAAGTTACTTAACCATCTCAAAAATGGGATAATAACTTCTTAGTTGTAAAGAACAAATGTAGAAGTTAAAAACATATATGTATATCATTCTTTAGTTCTTGTACCAGAATTAGGTAAGACTTTATAGACTTTTTAGTTATCATAGATTTTGCATTTATATTGTCATTGCCTTGTATTAGAGCTACAATGATAGGGATTCTTTTCTTGATATAAACATATGCAGCTATATTTATTAATTGAGGTCTAATTTTCACTCTAGTTGCCTTTTACATGCAGAATGATTTCTACAGACTTGTAATTTCCCCACAGTTAATAATGTCATAGAAGAAAACTTTAAAATTTACAATAGCTTCTTCTATAAGCAGTGTTACCCCTTGTCACTCATGGCTCAGGAATTTCTGTCTTTGGTCATGGTGTTAAAGAATAAATGTGCCTTTCTAAAGTTATATAACCATAATGGTATCAATTTTTGTTTTGAATAATTTCTAGAGCTAAAATAACAGATAATAAAAAGCTTGTTTTTACTAGTCGTGTTAATATATAAAATAAACCTCTAAAAACATGTGTTTTCCTCATAATAGTAACTGGCATATAGGCACTAAATAAATGTTAGATAAAATAACAAGGATAATGCTAATGATAATTTCAGTATACCTGTTACTTATCTCAGAGTCTGACAAATTGCAGGTGTTCCAATAAATAAGCAAGAGATTAAGTGAACGATAGATTGAGCTGAATAAAAAATAATCAAATGAGTGGGCTATACATAGTGGTTGTTCATCAGAGTCACCTACAGAACAATTTTTAAGATGGCAAAAGTATGTGAATTATTTCCACATAGTCTAAAAATAGATCCTTCTACTAAAAGTAGTTTTAAAATGGTCTAAAACCCTTCATCAGTTTTTATGGAATGCTATCATTACCATCAGTAATGTCTCTGATAATCTTCCCATTTGAACAAATGAGTAAACAACCTACCATTGCAATACCTCAAGTTACAAAAAAACTACCTCAGCTTACCCATAAAATTATTACTCCAAGCTTTTTCTTCTTTTCGTAACTGCTCTACTTCCCATCAAAACATTCTTTTCTCCACAATTACTGAAAATGGCCAATATTCCTGATTTTCTAATCCCTCTAAGCTTTTCATCACTTCCTTCAAGATCCTTTCCATCCTTTCTTCCACTGCTACCTTCCTTTCATTCTCTCCTATGTTCTTTTTCATCTTGATTCACTTTGCATAGCTCATCTGCTTTTATGATTTCAGCTAACATTTCTGAATCCCCAGAGAACATGTTTATCTCTAATCTTCAACTAATTTCTTATCCTATATTTCCATTTGCTTTCTAGATATATTTAAGGGAAAGATTTGATATCCTAGAATCAAATTTGTAGTTTCTCTACATACTCCTCATCTCCCTGTACATAAACTCATACAGGGAGTGTTACTCCTATGTAACACTACAATATAAAATTTATAACATCTTAGGAACCCTTAGGTTGTGAATGAATTACCTGCTTTGTTTCACAATAGGAGGCTAAAATGTTGCTGAAAATGGCCACTAAAAATCTGATAACCATTTCTAAAAGAAACTAATAAATTCATGATATTTTCTAAGCAAATGTATTGGAAAGTTCTCTCTAAAACAAACTTATCAGGCAGATGCCTCATTCTAAACAATAACCCAGTATTAGAAATTCTGGATGTGAGACCAAGACATCTATATTTTTGAAAGTTTATGATGTTGAGTTAAAAGATAAATCCACACATTTATGGTCAATTGACTTTTGAAAGGTGCCAAGAACATACATGGGGAAAACACAGTCTTTACAAAATGGTGTTGTGACAACTGGACATCTATTTAATGAGGAATAAAATTAGACTTTTGTCTCACACAATATACAAAAATCAACTCAAAATGGGTTGAAGATTTAAAGATAATGTCTAAAACTGTAAAACTACTAGAAGAAAACACAGAGGAAAAGCCCCATGTTATTGATCTGGGGAATGATAATTTTGGACATCAAACCAAAATTACAAGCAGCAAAAGTAAATATTGACAAATGGGCTTATATCAAACTAAAAAGCTTATGCATAGCCAAACTATAATCAACAGAGTGAAGAGACGGCCCATAGGATGGGAGAAACTGTTTGCAAACCATACATTTGATAAAAAGTTAATATCCAAAATTTATAGAAACTCAAAAAACTTAATAATAAGAAATCAGATAATCTGATTAAAAAATAAGCAAAGGAACTGAATAGACATTTCTCAAAAGATGACATACTAATGGCCAACAGATATATGAAAAAATGCTTAAAATCACAATCATTATGTCAGGGAAATGCAATTAAAACCACAATGAGCTATTACCTCATGCCTGTTGGACTGCCTATTCTTAAAAGACACAAGATAACAAATGTCAAAGAGAATGGAGATAAAAGTGAGCCATCTGCACACTGTTAGGGGAGCTGTAAATTACTATAGCCATTATAGAAAATGGTATAGAGATTTCTCAAAAACATAAAATTAGAACTACTAAGTGATCCAGATATCTTACTACTGGATATATATATCCAAAGGAAATACGATCAATGCCTTGAACAGACACCTGCATGTCCATGTTAATTGAAACATTGTTCACCATAGCAAAGATTTGGGAACAAGCTAAGTGTCCATGAATGAATGAATAAATAAAAGGTGATATATATGTATATATATATACACAATGAAATACCATTCAGCTTTAAAAAATAAAAAGACAATCCTGTCATTTGTGGTAACATGAATGAACCCAGAGGACATTATGCTAGGTAAAATAAGACACGGAAAGACAAGCACCACATTATCTCATTTACATGTAGACTTTTAGAAAGTCAAACTTGTAGAAGTGGAGAGTAGAATGATTGTTAACAGCGGTTGGTGGTAGGGAACAGTTGGAGATATTGCTTAAAAGATACAAACATTCCACTTAGGAATGGTAAAATGTATGTTATGTCTATTCTCCTGCAATAAGTAAATAAAGAAAAAGTTTATGATATTGATTCATTATGGCAGTGATTCTTTGTGGTTAAATATTCTGAAAGAAACATATGAAAATATTAGTTTCAGGGGTTGGGAGATCACATATAGGTTAAAAAAATTGTATAGTTTCAGGCTGCACCTGTGACTCAAAGGAGTAGGTTGCTGGCCCCACATGCTGGATGTGGCGGGTTCAAACCCGGCACTGGCCAGAAATTGAAAAAAAAAATCATATAGTCTCAACAAATTCTCATGTTTCCAGGATATATTGTGCTCCCTGAGAAACGCAAGAGATAATAATATGGAAATCATCAGTTCTTTCACTGACTTGATCAACTTCTATGTCAAATTATTTTCTCTTTTTGTCATTTATCCTTCTTTATAGATTAACACATTCAGCCTCAGGTTAAGGAAAGACCAAGAGGGCAAGGATAATGCCAATATCAAAAGAAGGCATAATAGGGATAAATGGTGTCCCCACAGAAATGATTAATAATTTGCATCAAATGCAGGTCACTTCAGATATCCTAGTTCGGCAACACTGTAAGTCAACAATGATCTCCAGAGAAATTCATTATCTCTGAAATGTATTGTCAAACAAAAGAAACAAAATATTTTGAAATGCACCCTAATTGATTTTAGACATTTTTTTATGTGTGTTACTTCACCTACTTAGATTTTCTATGGTAAGAACACTTAAAATCTACTTTCTTAGCAATTTTCAAGTATGTTATTAACTGTTAAATGTGATATTCAAGAGACCTCTTGAATTTATTCCTTCTGCTGAAATTTTGCATCTTTTGACTAACATTTCCATTGACTAATATCTCCCCAACTTTCTTCCACCTCCCCTGGCTCCTGTAAATCACCATTCTATTGTCTATTTCCATGAGTTCAATTCTTTTTAGATTTCACATATAAGAGAAATCAATGGTATTTGTCTATGTCTGGTTTATTTCACTTAACATAATGTTCCCCAGGATTGTCTATGTTGCAAATGACAAGATTTCCTTCTTTTTAAAGACTGATTGGAATTTCATTGAGTACTAAGTCTGACAATTAAGTTCTCAAACTCATCCTAGAAAACGTGCTACATACTTCCTGGGTGAATATCACTATGGTCAGCTTCAAGATACTCCCCTTGGCAAGCTATGCTCTAATGGCAGCACCTAGTCCATTGTTGAAGCAATTTTGGAACTCTTTCTCTGGAATGGTCATCAGAACTGTCATCATATGAGGTCTGACAATGAAGTTTGAGAACTCATCCTACAAAAAGTACTACATTCCTCATTCCTGACTATCACTTTGGTCACCACATGGCCACCTGGGGTACTTTGAAGGTGACTGTCGTGATATTCACCAATGAGGTATGTAATATTTCCTCTAGGATGAGTTTGTGGACTTATATTCTTTACCTTGTACTTTGTTGGTGAACACTTAATATTTTTTAATTGGTAGTATTAATTTTAATATGATGTGACTTCTACATCTACTTATTTTGCATTCCTTTCTGCTCCCCCAGGACAAGTCCATCAGTGACATACTTAATTGCATTAGTGGTAGCATTGTTTCTGAATCTAGTTATATTTAAATGAAGTTATGCAAAGCTTTCATTAAAAGAGATGGTACACAGGGATGAATAATTCTCTAACTTTGGTGTGCATAAGAAATGTTTTAGTTGCTTTTTGTTGTTTTGAGACAGAGTCTCACTATGTCACCCTTGGTACAGTGCTGTGGCTTCACAGCTTACAGCAACCTCCAACTCTTGTGCTTAAACAATTCTCTTGCCTCAGCCTCCCAGGTAGTTGGGACTCCAGGCGCCTGCCACAGTGCCCAGCTAATTTTTGTTGTAGTTGTCATTGATGTTTAGCTGGCCCGGGTTAGGTTCGAACCCATCAGCCTTGGTGTATATAGCTGGATCTGTAACCACTGTGCTATGGGTCCTGAGCCTAGTTGCTTTTTAAAATACAAATTTCTAAGCCCATCTCTAAAATTCAATTTTGTATTTCTGGGGTGGATATAAAGAATTCCATTTTTTAAATGAAGTTGTCAAGTAAGCAGCTCAAACAAACACTAAAAATTAAGAAAATTACACTCTTATTCCCATCCCCCAGTATATTGAATATTAGCTATTGGCAGGTACATGAAAGGAGAGATGTTACTTTTTGTTCATTTCACCATTACACACTTTTGCTTACACATAAATAGAAGATGAATAGATGGCAATTTAAAGGGTAAAATACTACATCACTGTTCCTATTTTTTCTCACCCTTTTCTTACACTAGTAACATGTTTATACCAAGTTTTCACTTTACCTCCTCATTAGTAGTTTTGCATTCTCCATTTTTGAACTTTCCTCAAGTATTTCTTTTTGTTTTACAATTATATATGTGAAATCACATGCCGAATAACAAAAGACCACAAAAGTAGTGTTTGTGATGAAAGAACAACCAAACTCCCACCTGTTACACTACTATGCATGTACCTGTGTATGCATTTATGAGTATGTGGATATAGGTATGTAATTATATCTAAGTTACTGATTCTAACAAAAGAGCCAGTGTTTTCAACTTTACTGATGATGTTAATGCTTTGTAAAAATTGATTTATAGTCTATGACAAAATAGTACTTTTGAAGTGTGGTATTTTTCTGCTTTCATACACTTATAGGAAAGGTATTCAAATCCTGTTAGTTATAAATACTTATAAAACAATCATATCATGATTTTAAACCCCCATGTCACTTTTTCACTACTCTGTTGCAGAGATTAATATGAAGTAAGTGGAAGCTGCCGTTTTACTGATTCTTCAATGTAATTATTTATGATGAGGAGTGAACAGAGAAGGAGATGTGCTCGTCAGAGTAATTCCTCTCGTAGGATACACATGTCTGTGACCAGGATTATTCTGAAGTCACCTATGCCTAATACGTTCTTCATGACTTTTCTTCAGGTTATGAAATTATTTCTAAACTAGCTCTTCTTCAGAAGAACTGGGAACAATCAATGTTATTCATTCAAAATGTCAGAATCATGTGACCACAGAGGCAAATTTAGGATACCTATTTGTAAATCAACAGGTAAAGTTTCCTACACTTAGAAGTCAGGTGGGGATTGAGGAGAAAAGAGGCAGCATCAAATTAAACTGCACGATTGGCAGCAAGAGATGGGGCTACTTTAGCTGCTTTGGCTTGAATCCTGTCAGAAATGCCCTTGCCTTTGAAAAGCAGGAAGTTGAATTAAACCCTCAGGCTGTTTCTTAAATTAATGTAGAAATTCTCCCTTCCTATTTCTCCTACCATTTTGAACTTTCCTTAGAGGCCCACTCTGAGGTTTTCCTTGATTCAGTGGAACTAAACTGTGAATTTAAAAGGCACAGTCACCTAAGCTCTCCTCTTAGCATGAAAATTAATTAGGAGTGCCCTGGTGTAACATAAACAGAGATCTTGTTTTAACAGTATTTGTGAAAATTGTAGTAATTTACTATGATTGGCCTTTGCTCAGTGTTTCAATTAGCAATTGCCTGGCCTTTCAGGCAATTGAGGAATTGATAATTTTCTTCATTCTGCTCATTGGTTAACAGTGAATTCTCTTGGATGGTATATCCATTTATCAAAGAATTTGTTACCAAGTTTTGACTTTGTAACAATACCTCTTAAGAAGCATGGTTTGACTGTTTATATTTATATTGAAACTGAAAAAAAGAATTTCATTGTCCTTGAGATTGAGGCTGGACAAACTCTGTGGACTCTGTCTGATCAGTGATCTCTTATCGAAAGGCTTCCCAATGCCTACATGAATGCTTTGGCACTGTCGAAGATCTCAGGATGGTGCAACAGTTTTTTCAGTAGGTTGGGGGGAGCTGTTAATTTTATGAATAAGATTAAATTTTTAAATTGGACACCCAGAATGGATATATAGACTCAGAAATTAATTTCCATTATAGAAAAATAAAGAAAACATTATTTCTTAACACCTGATTTTGTGGTCTATGCTGCATTTCTGCAATAAATGTTACAAGTTAATGTGAACCTTTTAGAGTTTAATGCTTTCCTTCATTTACAATTCAACAATATTAACTGCTGAATTAAACTGATGCAACTGCTGTAAAGATCCAACAAAATAAAAAACTAATCATAAACATCTAAAGACTTGCAAGAGAAAGATAAATAAGGGTGTATAATAAATACCTATTTGTCATACTGTATTTCCCATAGAGTGACTGGATATTAGTTGTATTTCATTTCTAGGTTCTAGAGAATGAGAAATTTGTTTTAAACAGGGCTTTGTTATCAAATAAAGTATTACAAATATATTTTGGCTTTCCTTCGTCAATATACTAACATTTTGGCCTATGAAGGATGGTACTAGGAAAGAAAAGTGAGATCCCTAAGGTGCAAACTGTTGGGAGATACTTATTTTAAGAGCATGCAAATATTGACCTTGCATCTGTATGACCCTGAAAGTGAGAGCCTCCTTAATTTTGCCTCCTAGGCTTCTCATCCCTTCACCCTGGTTTCAGCCCTTTGACTTATATTTGAATTGTTGTTAGACTACCAGGTAACACAGGAACAGATTTCCTTTTGAAATGAGGCTAATGCATCAATTAGAACACCTTGCTCTTATAAACAAATTACTGTGTCACTGTTCATTTTTTTGCTATTAGTATCTGTGTTTCTCATGAGTTGGTGTATTTGGATGCTGTATTACCTTAACTTATTATGCTATTAGTCCAGTGTAGATTTTTCAGAAAAATAAGTACTTCATGATCTGCTTTTCCTTTGATTTTTTTTTAAACCAAACCCCAGAGGAACATTTGATAATAATAGAATATTTTAAAAAGCAAGTGGAGAATTCACTTACTTGGTGTGTTGTGGTTTGTAAATCACATGGCTCCTCCAAAAGCTGCAACATCCCTGTGCTCAGCATCGCTGATTTGTGCCACCCCTGCAGAAGAGTTCTGTGACAGCAAACTTGTTTTAGGACACATATACTTTATGACTTAATTCTACCTTGAAACAACAAAATAGGGTATGAAGGCCCCATTATTCTGGGTCTTACGTGTTATTAAAAATAAATTATAAGGCTAAAACGTGGAGACTCTGGCAAAGGTCAACAAAAGGAAATTGGCCAGAGTGCTGAGTTTTAGCAAAATGAGTGAAATCCTACCACCTCCTGACTTCTAAGGGCTGAGTTGTTTACTAGGTACAGAAGGTACAAGCAACGCTAGGTGCTAACAAGAAATATTTTATTTTAAAATCAGAAGACAAAAATGAATATGATCCACTTGCATATCTGTAAAATAACACAGTTGTTAAATATAGTTGCTAACATTATTTTAATAAAAGAATATCATAAAAACAAAAGTTCCTAAGGCCAATGAAAGTAATAATGGGGCTGTGTTCATTGTCCCTGAAAGAGATTCATATTCCTGTGAAGATGGATTGATAACCTAGTTTACACCACATGGCTGTCTGCTTGGCTAAGTGCTGCTGGAGTTTGAATTGAGTCATAATTTAAGATATGAGGTGGGCTGGGAATTGTACCTCATGCCTATAATCCTAGCACTTTGTGAGGTCAAGGTGGGAGAATTGTTTGAAGCCAGGAGTTCAAAGACAAGCCTGAACAATGTAATACATTCTCCTCTGTCTCTACAAAAAATAGAAAAATTAGCTCAACATGGTGGCCTGTTCTTGTAGCCCCAGCTACTCAGGTGGCTGAGACAGGAGGATCATTTGAGCTCAGGAGTTTGAAACTATATAGTGAGCTATGACAACCCCACTGCGCTCTACCCTGGGTGACAGAGTAAGACTCTGTCTCAAAGGAAAAAAAAAGAAAGGAAGGAAGAAAGAAAGAAAGAAAAAAAGGAAGGAAGGAAAGAAGGGAAGAAAGAAAGATTTCAAATGGCATTATAAATCCTGATAACGAGTCTGCGTTTACATCAAAGTTTAAGAAATCACTGTATGGACACTGCCAACTCCTCTCAATATCAGCCTCAGTGGTGCAAATGGATAATGTTGGGTGTATATGCTTGAGCTAGATTGTGCAAAATGCTGACAAATCAGCTTTCCATCTTCAGATTTGTCCTTCCATATTTAATGTCAGTTGGTGCAAGCTCTGGCGAATACAGTCAATGACAGAGAGTTTCCAAGTTCAGCTTCTGTAGTTTGAGCAGCACTGTTTGTACCACATGTGGTCAAGTATCATCTTACAAGAGGATTGGCCCGTCTCTATTGACCAATCTTGGCTGCTTAATTTCAAGTATCCTTATAATTTCTTCCAATTGGTTGCAGTAGACACAACCCAGTTTCATGAAGCTGTTACAAATGATACCAACCCTGAACCACAAACTGACAACATTAGCTTTTTTTAATGATATTCAATTTTGGACTGTATTTTGGCACTTTATCTTTATCCAACCATTGTGTGGAATGCTTATGATTGTCAAAAAGAGTCCATTTTTTATCACATGTAACGATATAGTATAGAAATGGTTCACTTTTATGCTGTGACAGCAAAGAAAGGTAAGTTTCAAGACAATTTCTCTTTTGATGTTTGTTTAATTCATGAGGAACCAGTCTATGCAGTATCTTTATCTTGTTGATTTGTTTCAAATGGTCCAATATTGTTGGAATAGTAACATCAAATTTGGTGCTAATTCATGTGTAGGTTGAGAAGGATTGGCTTCCACCACAGCTTTCATCATTGTCCTCCTTGGTCTCAAGTCACTCATGTGGCTCATTTTTAAGATTAAAATCAGGAGAAGAGAATGTCTCAAATCGTTGATGTACTGCTCACTCCTTGGCCACATCAACCCAAACACTTCACTGATACTTTGAGCTGTCTGAGCTGCATAAGTGTCCTGATGGAACTCATTTTCAAAAATAACAGCTGGGCATGGTGGTTGACACCTGTAATCCTAGCACTCTGGGAGGCCAAGGAGGGTGGATTGCCTGAGCATAGGAGTTTGAGAACAGCCTGAGCCAGAGTGACACCCCCATCTGTAAAAAAAAAAAATTAGCCGGCTCTTTTGGCAGGTGCCTGGAGGTCCCAGCTACTTGGGAGGCTGAGGCAAGAGGATCACTTGAGCCCAAGAGTTTGAGGTTGCTGTGAGCTATGATCCCACAGCACTCAACCAAGGGTGGCAAAGTGAGACTCAAAAAAAAAAAAAAAAAAAAAAAAAGAAATAAAAGAACACAAATTTTTGATTTATCCATGGATTCAAAAAAATTGCTCTAAATATTTTTTGAAAGATAATCAAAAGCCAATTTCTTTTGCAAGAATGGAGATGTACCTTCAGAATAAATACAAAACAAGAAATGTCAAAGTGAAATAGCTTAGATATCAACTATCAGTCTTACTACTCAAAGGAATTGGAAATTCCATGCTTAATAACCTATTTGCATGTATAATAATATTATTGCAAATATCTTCCAGCAGTTTCACCTCCTTTCGTTTACCTTAAGCGCTTTTTGAAAAACTGAAATTCTTTTCTTTGGTCAGGGCTGGGATTTAACCCACCACCTCCGGTATATGGGGCCAGCACACTACTCCATTGAGCCACAGGTGCTGCCCAAAAAACTGAAATTCTTAACTTCATTAGTCAGCTTTATCAAAAATATTATATAGCTGGCACATTTTTTGTTTTGTTTAAGGAAATGTTCTTTATCTCAAACTCAGAAAAATATTAATCTGCATTTTCACTAAATGTTTAAAGCTTTGGTTTTGATATTTAAGTTGAAAATACATTTGAATTTGCTTGAGTATAAGGTATTAGGTAGAGATCTATTTTTTGTAATTTTTTACATATAGATAATCATTTTAAGAAAAATACATTAATTAAATTTTTTGTGATTTTAAAACGATCTTATATTCCCCCCTTGCTGTGTATCAAGTTTCCTTATATGTGTGCATCTGTCCAAACACCTTGTTATATTTTTTGGTGTGAAACTCCAATATGACTCTATCCCTATGATATTTATTATAGCTTCATAATACGTCTTCATATCTGGTAGGGCAAGTCTCCAATATTTATTCTTTTTTATATAAAAATATCTTGACTATTTGTGGCCCTCTAACCTTTCATATAAAATTTAAAACCAGCCTTTCAAGTTTTATAAAAAACAATGTTTTATGGAATGACTTTACAAAAAGAAATTCTATTCATCCTGTGGGCTCACCAGAGTCACAGAAAAAGAAAGCTAAAATAGTACTCTGGCCTGCAAATTTATTCTGTTGGAGTCACTTAATATTTACACATATTTAATTTAAAAGTATATTTTAAAATAATATTTACTTGGGGAATTAAAAACTTGTTTGCTTAGAGCATTAAAGGAAAGGCTTGTAATTTAAAGTTTGTATTTTTTCCCCTATCATCATGGTTTTTATATTGTGAGGATTTAGACTGATGTTACTTCAGCTTCATCTGTATAGTTATAATGCACTATTTTGTTGAATGTTTATTCATGCTTTTATATTTTATAGGTGTTCAAGTGGCAATGATTGCTTTTTGTTATAAGTTGGTTGATTTATTATTAATTAAAAGTAAATGAGTCCTCTTCTGTGAATTTAAAAATTTTGTTACTGGGATAAATCCAGATAGATTTAACATTCCTCTACTTACATAATAACAGAATGGTACCCATCATTTAACCTTTTATTTCTGTGAGAGACATAGTTTCAAACATAATGTGTAACTTGGGCAAGCTCACATAATATGGCAATCACAGTGTTCTCAGACCTCACGTATTCTCTGGTTGTAAGTTAGGTAGTATATAAATCCACAACAGCAATTTACAGAATAGAAATCTAGTGATCAAAGGGGATTTGTGTAGTTTCTTGAAGTATGTCATTTATTTATGACACACGGCTCAGATAGTGATAGAAATTAGCATAATACGTTATATAATATCTGTTGCTTCATTTTATTTGTGTTAATAGAGAGGTTTTTTTTTTTTTTTTGTCCCCTTCCCCACCAGTTCACATTTGCTCAAGGACATAGCATGTGAGGCCATTTAGCATTCAGGTACAGTGCACTCAGTTCTTTTAATTCTTTTTATGCCAAGAAGCTGGAATGTGAAAAGGCTGTAAAACAAGGAAACAAACTCTCACGGTTATTTCTTGTTCTAGTCTAAGCCCATTATAATACAGCACCAATAAACATGGTATCTAATAAGAGAGTGAACCACTCTGTTTGTGTCTGAAATTCACTAAGATATCAATTCTAATTTACATTAAGTGAAAAGGTATTTACAAATCACGAAACAAAAGGTAGAACAAAAAATTGTGTGATGTCTATTCCTCTGTACTGACCACATTCTTTGCAGTGAGCTTTGTTTGCTTGGGTTTAAGCTGTTACCTTGGACTGAAATTAGTTAGAAGAAATTGGATTCTAAGACTTGAGATTACCTCATTGAAAAATAAGTAAACTGGAGGGAGGGAGAAAGGCAAACTCCCTGATTGAGAAGAATTAAAATCTTCCCTGTAAAGGCGGTTATGGGTAAGATCAGACCACAAGCAAACAAAAACAGAAATGAAAGTGTAAGTCAACAACACATAAGACATACTGCAGGACAAATTATGTCTCCAATATAGATGAAATCAATTTCATGCACAATTTATTAGTGCTGTCACGGATGGTCTGTCCTAATATAGAACCTAGGTGAATGGAGTTATTTACCTTCAACAGTACCAAGTGGTCTTTTAGGGCAACGTTTTTTAAACCTTCTTGCTCCCCAGGGTGCTTGTTAAAAAATACAGATTACTTTGCCCTACCTGCGATCTACTGATTCAGAATTAACTGTGCAGGAACTGGGAAATCTGCATTCATTATTAGTTAAGTTTGAAAATCATCACTTTAGAGGAATGTAATACATGAATCAGGAGAGCACTAGTGTGTGTGTGTGTGTGTTGCCATTGTACAGAAAGTAACATTTTAATTTTAAAATTTGTATCTCCCTAAAAATGCACAATCTGGATAGAATGATCTAGAGTGAACATTGAATTGATTTTCCTAATTGTCCTAATAAATGTAATAATTCTGGCTTTTATTTTATTTTTTAGTTAGGAAAACATCCATGCTGGAGTCAAACCAGGGCCTTCTCATGAGCTAAATAGAGTGTATTGAAACTTTTATAGACTAAGCTAGCTCTAAATTTTATCTTTCAATGGTAAATCAAAAAGGATAATTTAACATACGCTTTTTCCTTTTCTCCATTAAAACAATATGAAGGGAATTGTAACTGATCTTTTTTTGTAAGTATAACAGAAAATTGCTTAAAGCCAAAACAAAAACCAACCCAAGCTCCATTCAATAATTTCAGAATGTGTTCTTATAGATACACTTTATAAAGAGAATTTCGATTTAATTAGGTATTTAGCAATTATACCAACACATCTTCCTTTGAAATTAGAGCATTTTGCATATGTAGATTGTTAATTTGGGGATTTTTGCTCTCTGGAAGGAGGGATATATTTTATAGCGGGACATCCATTTTTTTCCAGTGGGAAGATCAGTTCAACGAGATTTAGCAACTTGCTTGGAGGCACACATCAGTCAATGGAAAAGTCAGAAGCAAGTGAAAAATTCCTCACTGACCACCCAACCTCTTGTGGAAATGTGTTTGTTGCCACTGCTCTTTCTGAGACAATTTAGCCCTAAAGAAACCCACATTTCTTGCTTTCTTGTCCAGAATAGCTCTTTCCTTTCAACATTGCAAGTGTCAGAATTGCTTTTGAGGGTGATTAGTCAAAGTAACTGCCTTTTCCTCCGCATTTTAGTCTTGGCGGAGCTTTTCCTCAGCAGTGGGTGAGGGGGCAGATGCTTAGCAGCCCCAGCCTCCTGGTTGCCTCGCCCATGACCGTGACCACCTGGTCCCTGCCTCAGCACTGAGATCCCCTCACAGCCCAGCTGCTACTTCTGCTCCGGGCCCGTGGCTCCCTCCATCACGGCACAAGTGCTGTGTGAGCAGTGACCCTGGTGGCTTTCCTGTCATTGTCCAGCTGCCTTCAGCCTGAGCCCTGACTCTAACAGATTCCCATCATATTTCCTCTGTCAGCCTGACGGACTTGGTGACTTCCAGGCCCCTCTGTGAGGGGCTCAGGACGTCCCCGGACCAGCCGTGTCTGCCCGCTGACACCTGCTTGGACTCTGTGCACTCCTGTGTCTGAGGAGAAATAGTGAATAGAATTCTCCTCGGAGGAGGAAATGAAGTACGGTGGGTATCTCCTACATGCAGTTACAGCGCTGTTCAACTAAGCTTCAAATTAACTTGAATGTTGTGAAATAAGCATTAAAAATATGCTTGCACCGTCCTTAAGGCAGATGCACAGGTTAGCGCTCAGCGGGCTTAGAAGACCAGCGTAGGGAGAGACAGGTAGCATAACTGCAGTAGAAAAAACACTGTAATAAGAACCACGACATGGCAAGTACTCAATCTCTAATTTATCTGTGACTTTACCAACCTTTCTGGCCTCAGGAAGTCTCTTTGCTGATCTGGGTCGTCCAGGCCTTATTAAAAAATGTAAGTTGTAAAGTTTCATCCACCTAAGGACTGTGTTCTTGGCCAGGTAAAGGAAGGTTTAAATTAAATTCCTGTCATCGTGAAAGATAAAAATGGACTATTTAGCAAAATTTGACAGCATATAATTCTATTTAAAAGATCACATTTATGTCTGGTAGTAATATGAGAACAACAATATTTTGAAAATGTATAAAATGCGAAACAAATATCTTTTAATAAGATTGGTATTTTTAAGTTTTTTTAAATAATTTTATTAAATCATAATTGTGTACATTGGTGCAATCATAGAGCAGAATGTGCTTCATATACAATCAGAAACATTTTGATCGTACTGTGAGAGATAGCCTTCATAGCATTTTCTCAATCACTATATAAAGACATTGATACTCTACATTTAATAAGTTTCACCAGTACCCTACTAAGATGCACCGTAGGTGTGATCCCACCAATTGCCTCCACCCATCCTCCCCCCTCTGTCTGCCTGCTACACTTACTGTGTTCTTAGCAGTGCAGAAGCTTTTTAGTTTGATCAGGTCCCAGTAGTGTATTTTTGGTACTGCTTCAATTGCCTGGGGAGTCCTCCTCATAAAAACTTCACCCAGGCCAATTCCCTTGAGAGTTTTCCCTGCACTTTCTTCTAATATTCTTTCACCATTAACCAAGATAGACTCTCACTGGATCAAAGATTTAAACTTAAGACATGACTCTTCCCTTTCAAGAGCTGCTCTAACTATCTCATCAGTCTTGCTTTCAACATGCTTCCTCATATTCTTTTTATCAGCATTTTGACAACTTTTATTTCAGCATATAGTCATAATCATTAACTAGAAAACACTTTATGTGAAGAACTTGGTAAGTTTATTGACTTTTTCCTGCTTTGATGCTTCAATTTACAGCCTTATTTATTTATTTATTTTTAAGACAGAGTCTCACTCTATTGCCCTAGGTAGAGTGCCATGGCTCAAGTGATTGATCTACCTACCTTTGCCTCCCAAGTGCTAGGACAAGGATTACAGGTGTGAGCCACCACATCTGGCCTGATAGGCTAATGTTTTAAGTATAAATGTGATCCCTGAAAAAATCATCACCCATAAGTAAATCAGAACAACTTTTAATTGCATGCAACTGGCATAGAAGGGTTTCTACAGTAAGGGAGTGGGGGTGGAAAACAGAGTTGGGAAATGCCCAACTACAGAAATGCCCAAATATACCATATTCTCTCATGCCTCTGTCCTCTCACACAGGCTGTTTACTCCCTAGATATCTTTATCCATATTTTTCCTTGGGAAAAGTAACTTACCTTTTAAGTTTGTTTATTATTTCATCTGCTAGCAAACTTTTCTGTGCTTCCATTGATATTTGTATATACATCTCTGGTAGTGTTCATCATGTAATATTACATGGACTAGTTACTCACTGCAGTCCTCTGGATTCAATAGCGATAGCCAGATGGCACACAAAAACACACAATCAAGTATCATTCTGTCTGGATACTTGGCTTAAAAGACACTTAAAGGCATTGACCAAGCAGCCAAATCTTAACACAAGAATTCTGGAAACAAGTATTCGTGGAAACTCTGGGTACTCTCCAAAGAATAGAAAAGAGTTGACACTTGCTGACCTGCTAAACATGCTCAAGTGCAAAGACAAGATCTTACTTATTTTGTACACCCAGCACATGGACATGGTGCTTTGCATACAGAAGGTGGTCAATAAGTATAGGCTGAATGAAACTCTGCAGCTAATGTGAAGAGTTAGGATGCAGGAACTATGCTCTCGTGGTCTTCCCAAGTAAAAAATCATGAACTAGATCCATTGTTTGCAATGCCTTTGAGTCACTGTTTAACTGCAAATACTTTGTTGAAGGTTTAGAAGATAGAATACCATTCAAAAAGCTCATGCCATTCCTTAGAAGAAAACTGGTACTCACTGAGCAGTGAACTTTTTAGACCTACTTTTGTAGAGATAAGACTCCCTAGCTCCCAAAAGAAATAGTCAATATTCTCATAACTTCTTTGAATAGAATTTGATCTATTAAAGCTAAACCAAGAGCTGCTGGTTTTTGAGTGAGCAGATATATTTAATTCCCAGCAAATGTCATTATATTGTCCCCTAAAGTAGATGGTCAAGATAGAGTTGGAGTTACTAAGCAGGCAGCAGGAAACAGTGAAATTGACAGATTTCTTTATCTTCCATGATAATAGTAATAATAATGAGAATGTCCTGGGTTCCAACTCACAGAATGGCTAGTGGATTTTCAGGGTCTTCTCTAAAGAATTAGAGATTGAAGTACAAAAATGTAATATGGTACTATCTGAATGATAGCTAGAGAAATATTACTTAGGACAAAAGCATTAGTAACAAAGCCAATTTCCGAGGCTCTTGTTTTTCTGCTGCTCCCTGGTCTCAGGAAATGTTTGAGCTTTATTTATAAGAATCCATGCTTTAAAAGCCCTAGCCTTTAAGTTACTATACGGTCAGTTCTGCCTTACCTTCACTTGGGAGAAAGAGGAGAAGCAAATCAGGTCTCCCCTTTAGACCATAGACTCTTGTTGTTCCTGAGCCGTATGTCTTGAATAACACTACATGTTAAAATTTTTAATTGTCTTTCCAAGAAGGGTGCTATGGTGCTAGCACTGACTTCCTTTTGTTTTCAAACATCAGTTATCTTCGACACTATCTGCTATTTACAACTTTCTCCCCAGAGCTATGAGAAAAGACAGGAATTCCCTGTTCTATTCCAAACAGTGTTGTTATCTACTAGTCAACCACTTAATATTTTAACAATATTTTGAAGCTATATAAAGCTATCGCTTAATTTAATCCTCCCAAGAACCTTAAGAGTTAAGATAGATGTGCCTGCCATCTGGTAAATAAAGAAATGTAAGAGTTTACATGTGTTGGAAGAAGTTGAAATCTCTGAGGACTGTCATATGACTGAAAGGCGCAGCGGTTCCTGTCTGCCTTATTGGGCAGAGATCCACACCAAGCTGTACTAGCCTGCAGTCCCTCTTTCTCTGTTTCCTGGGTGCTATTATCACTCTAATATGTTTTTATTCTTTCATGTTAAACTCTGATCTTTATAATGTTAGAGTCAGATAGTCCAATCTAATATTTTTGCCATCTGTATACGTGCTAAGTAGGCCTATCTATTGGTGTGAGGTGTGGAGGAAGAACTTAGGATTTTAAAGTCAAGAGTGCAGATGGAAGCTTTCAAATGCTAATTGACCCATGTCTATCAGTTATCCAAGAGTCATCCAAAGAGAACATCCACAGAAACATTTCCAGAACAGGAATAAAGACTGAATCTGCATATTGGCTCTCATTACAGGTGTGTGATAGAAGATGAGGGTTGTTATAGGGATTTTACAGGGATGCAGAGTAACATAAGATGAGGTTTAACCTGAATCTGTGTTTATGTCCAAAGTGCTAATGAGTGTCGGGAATTTTGCCTAAGATTCTGAAAGTCCTATTTGGCCTCTGAGCATTCCACATTGTCTCTAGGGTTCCACATCGCCTCTATGGCCAGGTCTCACCACAAGAGTGCAGGCATCAAAGCAACTTTTCTAGGTCATAGCTGGTACTTGAACCTAGTCCTTTTGACCTCAGTTTTCTTTCTGTTCCATATTTTTACTTCTTAGTTTCTATGTACTTCTGCTTCCCCAACCACTCAATGAGGTGTTGGAGTACATGCTACCTGAGATTGTCAACAACTCAAATTCTACATCTTTTCCTTTTAGTAGCATGCCAGCCTAGCTCAGACCCTTCCATTCTCACCACAAACACTAACATTCCCCTCTCCCACATTACTCTTACTCTCTTCCAACCCAAGAGGATAAATCAAAAAGGAACCAAATTCTCCTATGAAGAACTTAATGGCAGCTTAAAACTGAAAGTCTCAGTGAGAAATCACATGCACAAGTCCTATTATAGAAGAAAGATCATTATGTTTGTTTACTTGGGGCTAGATAGACCTCTCTTTAAAGTTTAATTACCAAAGAATCAGACAATTTCTTCTACATATTGAGTGCCTGAGTTAACATGACATTTGTTTTGCCATCATTCAAACTCAATTTATTTTCTACCCTTCTCTTTTCCTTTCCAATGCTACCCTGGTGACTTATGGCACACTATTTGAAAAATCCATACATTTCTCAAGCAAAGTCAGAAAGCTGGTTGGAGACTCCTGGTCACCATTAGGTCAAGCATATGATGCTTCAGAGAATCAGCAACAGCATCTAGAGAAAAAGAGAAGAATAAGTAATAACTTGGCCATTGATTGCAAGGAAAAGAAAAGATAAAAAGAAAGTCAAAGCAGAGGAATGAGGAACTAACAGTCCATCTGGTAGGCAGCACCTTTTAGGACAGCTGCAACAGGAAGAGTTTATCTGGACCCGTAGGAGTGATGGTTTCTGGGTAGAGGTGAAATATATGCCCTTATTCCTAATCTACAACCTGGGCTATTTGTACTCTTCCAGAGGCTTAGTCCACCCGCAAGATTCTAACACTAGCCCTCATTCTAACCCTCCTCTCAGTTGCTTATCTCCTGAGAACACAAATACTTCCAGGTGATCTCAGGATCACTTCCAGGTGATGCATACCTCTTTTCCCCACAGCACATGTATCTCCATCCCTTTACTGTCTTTGGCCCTGAACTCCCATCATAGAAGTTACTAACTACTCACATCAGTCACAATCTACATTTGCTGATTTGAGTTCATAGTCAGAATCTCCACCCACTAAGATTCCAAACCATACTTACTCACAAAACTTACTTCATTAATAAAACTTAATGGCCATGAATTTTGTCTTGGTAATTAATAACATTCCTTAAGATGAGTATCAATAGTGAAAAAACTGTTCCATGCTTCTTTACTAAGGAGCTCACTGAATTAATCTGGAGGAGGAACAGGGGCTGAGTAGCATTCTCCCTATAAAAACACCCACAGAGGAAAGGAAGAGCAGAGAGAGGAAAGGAGCGAGGGGGGTGGGGTCTTGGTGTGTGCCACACCTTTTGGGGGCAAAACACGATTGTAAGAGGGACTTTACCCAACAAATGCAACCAGTGTAACATGGTTTCTTGTACCCTAAATGAATCCCCAACAATAAAAAAAATAAAAATAAAAATAAAAAACACCCACAGAACCTGAGAAGGGGGCTGGTTGCCAAAGACAAGGTATAGCAGCCATAGAAATGCACTACTCAGCTCTCCTTTCAAGAGAAACCTGCTGTGAAAAGTGCAGTTAACTAACAGACCCCGGCAGCAGTGCCTCTGTGATCTGCTGAAGGGTTTGGACAAATGGCATGCTCTCCATGAGCACAGTGGGGTTTATAGAACCTGGCAGTGTCTGCTTATTGCAGAATTCTAATCAAAGCCTAGCCCACAGTTGCCTCCTGAGCTAGATAAGACTTTCTCAGAGTTGCAGTGAAGTCTAAGGATCTCCCAACCCAACCCTGCTCCCTCTTTCCTCACCATTCACAACTGTCAGACCTGCGTCATGGTCTGAAGACTTTCTAAGCCTATTCCTGTTCCTTGCTTTCATTTATCTTTTATGGCCTTGACTTCTAAAAGAAATACTTTTGCATTTTTCATTCTGTCTCTGTAGGTCCCAAACTGACATGCATGGGCATGGTAACTAACTAAAAGTTGCTTAGACATGGAGGAATTCTTACATAATAAAAAGTCTGAGGTGGGGAGTTCAGCCTGAGTCTAAAACCTTTTTTGATCACTTATTTTTGTTAGTCATCAATTTTTGAAGAACTTTCCCAATACATGCTTATTTATTTATAAATTAAGTGCATGCCACAGTGCTAATATATTTTGTACACTTTAAAATATGAACAAAACCAAAATGTAAACATACAAGATAAAAAACAAATAGAAATAGAGATTCTGTTACTTTTCTGCTTTCTCCCTTTGGATCATCCCTTGTGTACCTCCTAGGGTTTTGACGACCACTGAACAAAGCAATTTTTAAGTAGAAGTGGAAAGGAGCCTAAGTCTAAGAGCCGTACAAGAGAATTCTGTGGGTTAGTGATAGTGGTAACAAGAATCCACCCAAAAGTTAAAACCCATTGAACGGTACAACCCAAAACAATGAGTATTACTATATTTATTTTCTTTTATTATAAAATATTTAAGGGAGTACACATTGAATTCAATTATATATAATGGTGATAGAATTTGGGCTTTTGAATAAAGAAAACAAGAATCTAAAGAGTAGTTATACATTAGACATTTTATTTCTCTAATTGGGTAAAAACGTCTATATAAAACTCACATTTCCATCCTAGCTCTGGATGGAAAGCTGAGCTCCAAGATCAGAATCACATGAAAGCACAGTCAATAATGTATCTTTATAACAGCCTCATTGATCCCTGAACCCTACAGGCAACTGTGGCAGATGCTGCAACAATGCCTCCCCCTTCACATGCTGTCCTGCAATGTGACCTTGCCACTTGCTCATCAAGAGGCAGAGGTCTCCTTCCCTTCAATCTGGTCTGGCCTTAATGACTCACTTATTACTGATAACATACATGAACTCATAGGCTAGTTCAGAAAAGGTCATGGAGCTTGTGGCCAAGCCTCTTAGAGCCTTTTCTCTCAGAATCCTGCTTCAATGCTAAGTCCAAGCCACACTGAGACTGGCTCTCTGTCCAGTTGTCAGCCCTAGATCAGGGAGGCCAGCTTTGAGTTTCTCCATTCCAAGTGGGAACTACAGAGAGTTCCAGCTTCTGGCTGTTTGAGTCACACCCAGATATTTCAGTCTTCCCAGCTGAGGTCCCAGACAGTGTGAAGCCAAGACAACCCAGACAAACTGTGCCCCATCTTAATTTCTAACCCATAGATTCTATGATCATCATAAAGTGGTTGCTGTTGTACACTCCTGAACTTTGGAGGTTATTAACGGATAGGTACTACTTGTATCCTACCCATTATTCATCCTACCCTTCTTCCTTGCCAATAGAATCCTAACTTTATGGGGAGAGTCTGTTAAAAACCCTAAATATCCTAGCCACGTTTGGTCAATTAACATAATCATGACCAAAGAAAAGGTAAGCAGAAGTTCCCCATCACAGCTTCTGAAATAAAATAATTATCTTTTTTTTGGAGACAGAAGCTAGTTTCTTTACCCTTTGCCTCTTATTTTTTTCTTTCCTCATGCTTCCTGCCTAGCATGTAGTTCTGATGCCTAGAAAAGCAAGAGCTATCTTGCCACCAGCATGTTGAAAGCCACAGTTTAGGATCAGTAGTGTGAAGTGATAGAAATACACTGATTTTATGATTTTGTTGAGCCATCACACCAGGTTGAACCACCCACCCTACACTTTCTATTATCTAAGAATTCCTCCATGTTTAAACAACTTTTAGTTAGAGTTTTCTGTTATATGCAGCCAAACATAATTGGTACCAAAAAGATGGTACAGTAGATACTAAAACTTGGCTTTGTTTAATTTGGCTGAGCAGAACTATCTTCATAAGGGCTCCAAAGGGCTCTATGTTTACTTTAATGTTTGGTGAAAGTTGTCTTGAAAGTTTTAATAATTTAATAGTTAAGCTTATGTTTTGTAAGGGAAGTCCAATGTGACAATGGAGGACGCACATGAGCAGAGGAGATAGACACCATGTGTGTGTCTGTTCTTCCTTACCATTCATTTGTATAGAGTGTTCACAATATCCCATGAGCACAGGATTCAGTGGACCAATAACACGCGCAAGTGGACACAAGGAGACAAACAAGAGGCATAAGTTAAATACATTATAACCAACATCAAATAAGCAAGTTTGGGGGGAAGACAATGGTAGCCCCAAATGGCTACTCTTTCTATTTGAACCAGAATTTGCTTTGAATACAGAAAAAAAGGTAATGGCAATCTTAGAAAAATGAATGACCAAGGAACACTATCATATCCTGCCTTATTCATGTGACTTTCATGTAACAACTAACCACTTATGCTGAAAATGGCAACATAGAAAACTATGGACTAAACTGTGTTCCCTCAAAATTCATATGTTGAAGCTCTAACCTCCAATGTGATTGTGTGTAGAGAAAGGCTCTTTAAGAAGTAATTAAGGCTAAATTAAGTATGGGGTGTGGTTCCTAATCAACAGGACTGTGCCCTTATGAGAAGAGGAAAAGAAGAGCTCTCTCTTCCCCTCCACCATGTAAGGCTACAGTAAAAAGGTGGCTGTCCCACAAGCCCAGATCAGAACCCTATCATACTGGCAACCTGGTTTCAGACTTCCAGCCTCCAGAATTGTGAGAAAATTAGTTTCTGTTGTTTAAGCTGTCCAGTCTACAGTATTTTGTTATGAAAACCTGATATAAGTAATATAGAGAATGAAAAGGAGGCACAGGACAACCCATAGCTCCTTTTCCTTCAGTCTTCTGGTAAACAAAGGGACAGTGTACTGACAGACATAGAAGTAAAAGAAAAACAGGTGAATCACTATTGCTGTGCATGTCCACTGTTCTGGCAAGAAGAAAATACAAAGGTATGTACAAGCAATGAAATCTAAACTATGTCCTTTCAGTGATTCCATAAAACAAGCTAAATGTTCTCATATTTGCCTTTAAAGCCAGCATAGCGTAGGTCAAAATAAAGATCACAGAAGAAAGACAAAGTCCTTATATTTTAATACTTTTAGAAGCACTTTTACCCACTTTTTGAACAAGGATGCCTGAAAATTATATAGCCAGTCCTGTGGCTGAAGGGAGGCGTAATAGGTCTTTTGAAAGTGAGATTTGACTGGCTAGAAAAACCAATGATCCTTACTATGAAATTGCAAGCCATTTCATCAAACTTCTGACTACTACACCTTTGGCTGCAGATCTGCTGCCTTTAGTTTTATGGAAAATGGTAAGAAAAAGTCACAATGTGGGGTATTATCTCAGCTTCACTAGAAAACAAAATCGGACAGAAATCAGGTCCTGCCACTTTATTTGAGAAGTAGAATTCCAGTGCAGAGTGAAGGAAAAGAGAAATGAGAGAAGCTTGGGAAGCCACCAAAGTATCCCATTTCCATGGCAATGACTGCAGTATAAAGTCACCTGCGGTATCTAGCCTTCTTATCTAATAAACAATGTGGACTCCCCAGTCAGGCTGCAGGAAGAAACTGTGGCTCAGAGGCTTCAGCTGGAAGGAAGTAGGAGAGGGAATTCATGTCCTTTTCTCTCCACTGCCTCCTGTTTCCCACTGGACAAAGTTCATCTCCTGAAAAGTTAACTCTCCCATTTTTTAGAAACATCATACAGTCCCTTCAGCAGTCACCCAGAAAGCCATATCTCACAGGTGTGGCATTTCAAGCTGATATGAAACGTCAGGAGGAGTCAGAGACTCTCAGCATGTGGTTGGTTGACCATGAAGGGGGCTGAAGTTGGGATAGCAACTGAGGGTCTGAGAAGTAGGAAAGGACACGAACATTTCAATGTGTCCAATTGAGAAGTGTATTAAGTGTCTTTCTTGCCACTTTCAACAACATCTGAAAGAGACAAAATTAGCCTGGAGGTATTAACAACAGGAAAAAGGAAAAGAAATTCCAATTGGTTAAGGGAAAGACTCTCTGCAACCAACTTGCAATTTAAGTGGGAAGGTGATACAATTTGAAGTCTTGCAGTTTAAAAAGCCATGTTCTTTAATAAGAAAATATTCCTTTTCTCATCTGGAATATGAACATGATGCCATGTTCTTTACTTTTACTCCAAAGTAAAGCTGATAAAAGAGGCAGCCACAAAGGTGCATACTTTTCCCAAACACCTTCCATTAATAATTCTCTGCCAGGTAAAGGAGGCTGACCTGCTGGCAATGAGGGGATCAGGAGGGTGTCTTGCCACCAAATCCTGCTGTTCTGAATTGCCTCAAAACAGAAACCATTAAGCTAACAGGCAGGATAGTGATCAATATGTAAATGGGAAAATCTTCAGGCTTCAAAACAACATTTTAGGAAGATACATGCTGTTATTACTTTCATAGGTAATGAATAATAGGCTGTATGCCTGCCAAGAATTTTGAGGGAAATTTTGCCTAAACAACTCCACCAAAGGTCTGTGGTTTTCAACCCCGAATCCTAAGTCCCTCGGCTTCCATCAACTAAAGCAGGATGTGAAAGCAAGACAGCTCCGTGGAGTGACAACCTTCTCAATGCCCTCCTCAGATTGGGCCTTGAGGATAGTGGACCAGGACTGTAGTTTCAAAGAGCAGAGCCAAGAATGCCAATCAACTACCAAGGCATGGAGTCCACTGCTAGGGCAAGGAGCCATCATCCTTCAGCCAGAGGATCTGATGATTGCTCTGGACTACACATGTTTCTAACTTTCCTCTGTTCTGAATTATAGTTTTATTGTTGTTTCCTTTTTCCTCCTGTACCATTGTATATTTCCATGTGTAGGAAACACAAAAACTCATTAAATTTCTTCATTATGGCAGCTTGAAAACCTGATTTGGGACTTTGAGCTGAATGCTATAATTGAAAGAAACTTGGGGGGTGTTGACCTATGTCTGGAAATAAGAGTATGTATGGATGTTGACTACCCGAGGGTAGATTGTGGCAAGCACCAGTCATTAACTATGCAGCATCCACTCTCCTGGTATTCCTTACTGATAGAACTCTACTTGGTATGCAGCAGCAATGTCTCTAATTAAAATGTGCAATCTTCAAAGATCCTGTGGCTCATTGAGATGGCCTATGTCTCTCCCCTGGCCACTTAGATAAGTAACTTTTTTAAAAGACAGAATTATTTGGAATGTTGAAACAGAGTCTGTTGATTTCCCCTCCATTTTTCCTACCCACCTTTTCTCATCTGGAATATGAACATGATGCCTGAAAGACACAAGAGCTATTTTGTGACCTTGAAAATTAAAACCACACTAGAGATATGGCAGAGCTAAGAGAGAAAGTTTAAATGTTCTCACTTCAAAAGAAAATATTAAGTGTGTGAGATAACATAAATGTTGTTTGTCTTGCTTTAGCCATTCCACTACATATATATGTGCGTGTGTGTATGTGTCTCAAAACATCATGTTGTACACCATAAATGTGTACAATTTTTCTCAATTTTTTAAAAAAGCATTTTAAGAGGAAAGCATAAAAAGAAAGGGAGAAATAAAGGAAGGAGTCTGAGTCCATGACAACTTTATGAAACAACTGAATCAACTGAGGCATTTTTGGTAAGAAAGAGAAATAAACCCCTATGGGATGAAACTGTCATTATTTGGGATTGTTAGGACAAGCAGCGAAAAGCAAACCCTATTTAATGCAGAAACCAAAAGGAAAAGCACAACAAAGTTTTTGTCAACAGTTAAAAACAGTCATTCCATGGTAAAGTGCAGCAAGACTGTAAATACAAGAATAAGAATTTCTTGCCAATTCTTCATAATAAATCAGAAGATTCCAAGCTGGTGACTAGACAGATTCTTTCTCTTGTCAAGTTGATATTCTTCCTTTGAGTATCTGAGGTAGGCATCACATCCTCATTGGTGTATAGGAGATCCCCAAAGGCCAAAAGCAACTTCTAACACATTAACGCAGTATATTTTCCGCAAACTCAGAATATCTGTTGTATGTGGTTTGGTTAAAAAAAAAAAAAAAAAATCAGGTATGGAGTGAGATAAATAAATATTTGCACATCACTTAGCTATGTAATCTTGATGACTCTGAATATACTCATCAAAAAGTTGGAATAGAGTCACCAGATAGCCAACGGGAGTATTTTAAAGATGATGGTAGTGATATTCAGCAATGAGGTATGTAGCACTTTTTCTAGGATGAGTTAATGAACCTAATTGTCAGACCTCATACACATCTAGAATATTATCCAGCTTTTGTAAAGAACATTCTGCCATTTGCCAAAACATAGATGAACCTAGAGGACACGATGTGAAATAAGCCAGATAATAGAAATACTGCATGATCTCACTTATATATGGAATCAAAAAAGACAATGAAAAAAAAGCATCCTTATCTTTTACATCTTAAAGCCACACTTTCTCCAGGACCTCTCTCATAATTCAAGAATTTACTTCAGTTGCCAGAAAATTCCAGGCCAAGAGGGAAACACTTTTGATATGCAATGAACAATGAGATAGTAATTCTTCCTTTCCCCACTGCTGAATATTTACTCATTTCTTCTCTCCAGAGCAATCTGTTAACCATAAAGTGTCCAACAGAGCCACAGTGAGACTGGGACGGGTAAGGGGATTCAAGGAGGGAGGGATTTGAAATTTAAAAGTTTGGTACAATGAAAAAAATTAACATTTTATTATAACCCATAGATCAGTGATCCCCACATAGGCTAGCCTTGCCAGGTGACATCTTTTATAAAAACTGCTCTCCCAAATTGTAGCATCATTATCACTTGTTAACATGAAAGAATCCCTAATCTGAGTACTCAACATATGCCGCTTTTCCCTTGAAGAGGATAGTATATGAATCTTACATGACCACAATTGCAGGTCCACTGCGAAATATGCCCATCTACAAAACAAGGCATGTAGTTGTTCTACTCAAGTCTATATTCCTCAGACTCTGAGAATGAGAAAAAGGACAATTAGATTAGGCATCTCTCCTTTGACAGCAATATCATCCATGTCTCCCCACAGCTGAGTCCTTGCTGGGGTGGTGATGATTGAGCCTGGCTGCCATCAGTCTTCTGAAAGAGGAAATAGGACTTCACAGCACGTGATCATAAATGAGCTCATGGCACTGGTAATCAGCTAAAAGTGATACTTGGTGACCTGATTTCAGAGGGGCATGACGAGTCTGTCTTCAGGAGATTGTTCATGTCATTCATTTTAATAACAAAATTACTATTGGTTTTCCATTCTAGAACTATTCAAAATGGAAGGCCATACAAGTCAAAACACAGATAAAAGACAGTGATAAGAGTCACTAATATTGGTCAGAAGCTAGATGTAAAAAATAAATAAATAACAGCAGACTAAATCAATTGGAATCATTTTAGGAAGAGAACAATAGAAACACCCAGGTAAGTATGTTCTCATGTGTCTAAAAGTGTCTTGAGTTCCTGGTTAAGGTGGAGGAGTTAAGAATGAAAGTCCGTCTTGGCCATATTTTTGAGGTAGTTATTAGAAATGCAAATGGAAATTTCAGGACAGCTGCTAGATATATGAATCTGAAATCACACTCCCCTGAGGAATGACTTTAAAGGTCCTCAGTAGATGAATGGTATTTAGAGTCATAAGCCAGGATAAGTGCCTCAGCTAGACTAGATCAAATATCTGGGGAATGGCTGGAAGAGCTTCACTTGATCATATATTTGTGTCACAGTTCTCATTGTCAACTGGGCCCTTAGTTCTCATCCAGGTACTTTCAAGACCCTCTTTGTAGCCTCTCCACATGATCTCTCCAGAACTGTAGTTTGAGGCCCTAATTGTGCAAGTGTAAAAGCTTCTTGGACTTCGTAAGGTTTGGGATTGGAACTGGCATTATGTTACTTCCACCACATTAAATGAGCAAAGCAATTCGCAAAGTCATAAAGATTCAAGGAGAAGGATCCACGTGAGTGCATGAACACTGCGAGACATGGCTCATTGAGGCCACCAAGCTAAGGGTTTATCTGACAATCTATTGATGCTTACAAAGACATTTTAATTTATAATTTGTAGAAGCCTTTGTTTCTTCAACTTTAATAATTTCATCTTCTGCAGCAATAAAGGAACCACCCCAATCAAGTAGTAATTCCCTAACCATATTTGGCTTCATTTTTCTTTAAGTTGTTTCACTGTGTGGTCAAGTACCTCTCCTTCATCACTCACCTTATTCTATATTACAGGGAAGCCATTTGAATCCTTACCTCACTGACTAGATTACAAGCATCTCAAGAAGAGAAAAGTCTCATGAGACTCAACTCTTTTGTCTTCTGCTCTTACTCTCTATAAGTACTAGGAGCTATACCCTGGAATTGGTCTTAAAGAAGCTTAAATTAATAATGCCATAAGATCTATTGAAGAGACAGGCATTAGAAAACAAAGATGGTAATCATTCCAGAGTTTCAGCTTTTGACCTTGTTCCACCATCATCATAGCTGTTATTTACTGAACACTCTCTCCTTACAAGGCTCTGCACGTGATGTCTCCCTAATCCTTTCAGGAATACTGCGAGCTAACAAGTAACATCTCCATTTTATAGATGAAGGTATTGAAGCTCAGCCAGGTTATGTGACTGGCCACAAAGCTACTTAATCGAAGATATTTATGATGAAAATCCAGATCTTCCCTATTGCAAAGTCCATATTCTTTTATTTTTTTTTTAATTTGAAGTCCATATTATTTTTATCTCTTTACACTGACTGCATCTTCTACAAATTGCCAGGAAAAAAAAAAAGCAACTCTGTGCTCAGGGCCAATTTCATGGCATGCTTTTTGTGTAACATTCCACTCATCAAAGGGCCTGTTCCTGGTCTAATGCTCTACGATCGCCGTTTTGAAATGCTTAATAATTTATGAAAAAAGGGCTTGCATTTTCATTTTGCACTGGGCTCCACAAATTATGTAGCTGGTCCCATGTGTGCTCACATGTGAAGCATTTTGACAGTTTGATTGTCATACCCTTTTACACAACTAAGTTTCTGTATGGCAAACATGAAGTCTACATGCAGATTGAATGGATGGTGTGAGTTTTTCTACTTAAATATCTTTTTCCCCAATATTTTTCTACCAAAACACTATCTGGAAGATCTTCATTCCTTTAGGTTTACAAAAAACCTCTCCTCACCAAAAGTTTTATACATCCCATTATTTCACATCACTCACCTTGAATATCCTTTTTATTTCTCTCTCCCTAACTAAATAGTTTCCAGAAACACTCTTTTAATTCCCCTTAATATAGCTACAAGGACATTCTTTAATGAAAACCTCCAAATCTATACTGGTAAAGAAATAAATTACTGGGTGATTATTCACAACACAAAGGATTACTCACCATGGACTCCTCAAAATGTACACTGAGAGTTCATTACTTGTTTACGAGCCATTAACCACTTGAGAGGTTATGATGTGGAGAAACAAACCAGAGGGCTGGCTACTCTAAGGTTGAAGACAGGAAAATGTGCAACTGAAGTCACTGATGTAGGACAACAAACAGCAGGGGAAGTGGGCCAGGTTGAGGACTCCAGTAAGGAAGAATCCTGCACAACTGCACAACTTATTACCTAATCTTAAAGGAGAATTTAGGTTCAATTAAAGATGAATTGTAAGCCTTAAAAATAGGTGTGGACATAGGGTATTAGGCCCAAAGAAACTATTTAGAATATTCAATGGGATGATCTAGTGATCTGAAGTTTTACCTTAACTAACTAAACAATGCGAAGTACAGCTTTACATAGCTATCATGGAAACAACCAATTCTCCATGCATCTCCACCCAAGTCTTCTGTGGCATGTCTCTGCTCAGGAAGGTGACATCATCTCCTGGTAATGGGCTATTGATGCACCTCAGTGATGAGAGAAGCTTCAGATTCTATAGCATCAGGCTTTGTTTTCATTGTACTCTGGATGGATCTGGGGCTAGTCCCTAATCCAAAAGTATTTGAGTCAGCTTGGTCCATGGTCATTAGTTTTGAATGATATGTGGCATCATGTTGTTCTCTTAAACCTAGTTTAATGACACAAAGCATATACTGTTCGGTGCAGAGGCCAAGAACAACTGCCCTAGGGGAGAGTAATAAATCTCCCTATACACACAGAGACTCCAAATCCAGATCTCCCCACCTCTAAAACCTACTAAAGTAAGAGAGAATAGGGATACCTACATACCAAATTCTGTAATATCTGCTTAAAACATTCCATAGGTTTTCTATTTACTTAGAACAAAACCTATCCTACATCCATGTCCTGTCTCTCCTGGCTCAGCCTCTCCAGTCTCATCTTTTCCTACTGCCCTACCCTGGCCAACTATGCTCTACTACTCTGATCTTGCTGTTTCTTGAATAGATCAAGCTTATATCCACCAAAGGGTCTCAGCACTTGCTGATCTAGCTGAGGATCCTCTCACACCCCTGATGTTTGTACAACTGACTATTTTGTGTTACTTGGAGCTTAAATCAAATTCATCTCTTAAAGGGAGTTTACCCTGAAAAGATATTTCTTATTTATACATTTGCTTATTATCCATCTACCCCCTCTAAAATCTGAGCTCCAGATTGTATCTTTTTCACTGCTAAATCTCCATTTCTTACAACAGTGCCTTAGCACTAAGAAGCAATTACAAGAAATTTTTCAATGAATAAGTAGAATTTGACAGGCACACACCACAGAGGCCTTTGCAACAGAAGCATTCAACTAGATGACACATAGCCACAAGGACAGATCTTATGCCATAGTATTGATAATTTTTAAAAAGTCAGAAACAGAATGACATATAATACAATGCCATTTCCATAAGTTAATATAACAAAACTTTAAAGCAAGAATGTACATTTTATAAGACTATAGGATAGAACATAGGATTAAAAGGGCTAGGCACTAGGAATAGTAATCTGAACAAAAGCCAAGAATTGTAGCTGAATATGAGTATTAAAAACAATACTTGGGCTCAGCGCCTGTGGCTCAAGCGGCTTAGGTGCCAGCCACATACACCTGAGCTGGCGGGTTCATATCCAGCCTGGGCCTGCCAAACAACAATGACAGCTGCAACCAAAAAACAGCTGGGCACTGTGGCGGGCGCCTTAATCCCAGCTACTTGGGAGGCGGAGACAGGAGAATCTCTTGAGCCCAGGAGTTGGAGGTTGCTGTGGGCTGTGATCCCACAGCACTCTACCCAGAGTGACAGTTTGAGGCTCTGTGTCAAAAATAAAAAATAAAACGAAACAATACTCACTAAACACAGCTTACTGTACCAGCCCTAAATCATATATTAGCAGTTATAAGATTAAGGCAAGATAGAAGTGCAGTAAACGGGATGTGTTACGAGTTTAATCATGCAGTTAAAGAAAAACTACTTATTTTTTAACCTTTACTCTCTCTTTGAAGCTTTCCGCTGTATGGTATTTTCTCATGCCTGCGATTTCAACAAAAGCCAGTGAGGAACACTGGAGGGGCCACACCCTTGTTTTTCCTTGGAGGGTACTTACTGATGTTGGCCTCCCTGGGTCCTACAATTCAGTGTGAATTGACCGAGTGTTATTCATTTTGTGTTGAGTCGCACCAACACAAGATAACATATTAAACACATATATTACAAACATTAGAATCATTGTCTGTGGGGAAGAAATTAAAATGTCAAATTCACTGGCTGAAATGGACATTAGAGAATTCTATAATAATAATAAGCCATGGGAAAGAGAATGAAGAAAATTTAGTACTAAAAATTTGAGGGCTCCATCATGGTCAAAACTGGAGTCACTTCAACTACAACGAAGGTTGTGAAGGCAAGGGAAAGTAACATGTATTAAAATCCAGTTATATGTCAAGCTCAAGCTTAATATTAGATTTACAACATTCATTCATTCATCCATTCATTCAACCAATATTTATTGAACACACATTAAATGTCAGGCTTTTGTTAAAGTCACTGAGAATGTAGAAGTGAGCAAAACAGTCTAGTTCATTTCATTGATTATATGAAGTGGGAGTAAAGACAAAGTAAACCCAAAAATAAATTAAACAAGAAAAAATATCAGAGAGAATTGCTATGCAATTTAAATTGATTGATGTGAATGGATAATTTTAAGAAGCTGGAAAGTCACAATGATTAAATACTACCATTTAGTATTTGCTTAGATTCATATCCTAGCTCTGTCCCTTCTTAGTTGTGTGACCTTATGCAAATTCATGCCTCAGTTTCCTCATCTACAACATAGGGATGATAATTTAACCCTCTCATATGGTTGACATGAAGATTAAATGAGTTAGTATGCAAATAATGCTAAGAATAGTTTTGTACACATAATAAGTACTTAATAAATGTTAATGATGATGATGATGGTGGTGAAGGTGGTAGTGGTACTTGATGGTAGTGGGAATGATGCTTGTAATGGTGATGATGACAATGGTAACACTCATGAGGGTAGTCAACATGATAAATTTAGTTGAGACAAGTTTGACAAGAAAGTATTATATAAAAATTGTGGTGAAGAGCATTCAAGGCAGAGAAAACAGCAGGTACAAAAGCCTTGACATATTGGAAGAAGTTTGGTAAAGATAAGGGTGTTCAGATCATTATATGAAAAAGGGAGGATAGTAGGTATTAATGATGACAGAGAAATACATAACCCAGGATAAGAAGGCAGGATTTTATTCAAAGTTCAGTGACCAACCACTAGATCGGTGGTTCTCAACCTTCCTAATACTGCAATGTATCTTCATTGTTACAAAGGGGCTGCGACTCACGGGTTGACAACTGCTGTACTAGAGGATTATAAGAAAGAAAGTGACATAATTCTTACAATAACTATATGAGAGAGGCAATACTGTTTTCATTTCCCTTTGACTGATGGAGCCAAAATTTGAACCCATCTCTCAGGCTCCAGTCACTTGGTTAAGCATAATACTTTATACCAAGAGGATTCCTGAGTAGTTCTCATCCTGCCACAAGTGGCTTCTCTTTAATGGAAACCACACTCTGCAAACATATCAATATGATAGGTACTTAGCTTTCTCTGCTTTACTCTCCCTGAGTGTCTACAGAGGAAAACCAGACTCAGCGGGCCAGGCATTCATGCGAATGAATTGGATAACTATCAAACCGGCCTTCTCACTGTATGCCAGGCTTCCAGTAACACCACATGTACCCTGATACAACTGGTGCTTACAAATTGCCACCCAACTCCTGAGACCTGGAAGTCTTTCTTTACTAATTGGCATGTTTGATTACTTAAGGGAGAATTTCTCCACATTCATTTTTTCAGCCAACTTAAGTGGGAGAAGGAGGGGAAAAAAAAAAAAAACAAGAACAGAGTGGTGGGTAGAAAATGTTACCATAGTGATTAAGTGAGCCTGTTCTTAGCTCCCAGGCTAACCTGGGCATTCCAAAGAATACGTTGCTCTGTTTTGATTTTTCTGTTGTTATTCTTGCTATTGTTTATTTGTTTTGTTGTGTTTTTTGCTTTAGCACTGAGACTAACCATTATCAGAGACTCCAATGCAAAGGCCAAGGACTGACACCAGCTCTATAATATTATTATAGCCATCCTTTTCCATCTTTTCTTTTTTTTTTTTTTTTTTGGTAAGACAGACTCTCCCTATGTCACCCTGGGTAGAGTGCCATAGTGTCACAGCTCACAGAAACCTCCACTCCTGGGCTTAAGCGATTCTCTTGCCTCAGCCTCTCAAGTAGCTGGGACTACAGGCACCACCACAACACCCAGCTATTTCATTGTTGTTGTCATTGCTATAGTTGTCATTGTTGTTCAGCAGGCCCTGGGCCGGGTTTCAACCCACCAGTCCCAGTGTATTTGACCAGTACTCTAGCCGTTGAGCTACAAGCACTGAGCCTTTTCTACCCTTTCTGATCTATAAATCCATTTCAACTTTCCAACAATGAAGACTACAATTAAATTCATACAATAGTTATCAATAACACAGCAGGATTTTTGATGTACCAAATACTATGCTAAAAGCTTTGCATGTACCATCTCATTTAATTCAAAATCCTGTAAGGAGCAAGGAAATGGAAAGTGCTGAAGGTATATGAGTAAGGCCCTGAAGTTGCTGGTGGAAGCTAAATCTTGCTCTATATGATCTTTAAAAGTATGTGCTGAACCACTCATTGAATTAAGAAACTGTGCTTTCCTCCTTTTGTTAGGTACTGTATGATATTCACAGATAATTTTGAGTTTTTCCCTTCAAGGAATCTCAGTCATGTGAAGTCTAACAACTAAGTTCATGAACTTGCCACCCCATATGCTTACATTGGCAGCACTGTACAAACAACTCAGCAAGGTTTCATAACCTTGGTATATCATTGTCTCACAGTTGTGTTCATATTTACATGTGGCAGTGTCTTGCTGAATGGCATTCATTACTGTTGTTGCATATTTTTGTGTGCCATCAAAAGACGTTAGAACTTGTATCAGAGCAATGAACAAACATTAAATTTCTTGTTAAACTTAGCAAGAGTGGAAGTCAAAATTTATGTGGATAAGGCCATGGTGATATACAAATGGATTAAACATTTTTCTGAGGGGAGAGAAAGCATCATCAATGAGAAGTCAGGGTGGCCACTCCAGAAAAAGAAGTCCAAAATTGCTTTGAAAAGTGGTCTAGGTGCTGGCACCAGTGCATAGCTTCCCAAGGAGAGTACTTTGAAGGTGACTATAGTGATATTCAGCAATGAGGTATGTAGCAGTTTTTCTAAAAATAGTTCACGAACTTAGTTGTCAGACCTCACAGAGTTATAGGTATTAAAGATAAAACAAATATAACTCATCTAAGGGGAAATTTAGTGATGTAGAAATGATAAATGTTGTGCCTCCTCTGTGTCTCTTAGGGGTGTTCACCTTGCAGGCTTTAGGCTACATATAGGTCATTTGAGGACTTTTGCTTGTCTGTGGTACCAGATATCACAAAAATTATGCACAGACCTTTTTTTCCTCATCAGCTTTCATTAGTGTTTGTGTATTTAATGTGCAGCCCAACACAACTCTTCTTCCAGTGAATGGAAGAGAAGAAAACAGGTTGGACATCCTGCTGTAGACATCACTGATCAATGGCTGGCCTATGTTTGGCTTCAGACCCTTCACATCACAACTCACTGGTCAACCACTATAGCTAGTTAAGGAATCCACTTCCCAAATACACATCTATCAAGTATACATTATGGCCTAGCCACTAGGAATACACAACTGAGTAGGATATTGGCTTCTAGATTCCTTCCAAATCACATGTGTATTGAAAATTTCCTATGACTCTCCTCACACACCTACTTTCACTTGACTCCCACTCGCCAATTATCTTGTACCCAGAAACAATTTCATGAGTTACTTGATCTTTGTTCTCTAGTATTGGATCATTAGGTCCACAATACACAAAGAAACCCTAACCTGAATGGGCATTCTACTATGCCTTGTCTATAAAGTTCTCTGTTTGGGATCAGAATATGTGATAGATTACATCTTTGTTCCCAATTCTTTACCCCTTCCCTATAATAGTGCTATATATTCATACCCTTTCCCCCAGTCACCTTATAAGGCCTCCAAATGTGGACAGAGTAGACTGCCCAGTTTTATTAATGGTGTCATCAGTCACATGACTTGCTTTAGCTAACAGAAAGTTAGCAGATGTGACATGAACAGCAGCTGTAAATGCCTTGCCTGCTTTTCTTTGCCCTGTAAGGCTTCCATGTTTTGCTGTGAGAAGAACCTTCCTCAGAGGGTTGCTAGGCCACAGAGAATGAAGAGACACATAGGATTGGTCTGAACACATCTCACAACTTAAAGCCAACCCTGTCAATTCCCAGCTGAGCCCAGCACCGCCACAGCTGACCTATAGACCTATGAACAAGAAAAATAGACCTATGAACAAGAAAAATGTTTGCTGTAAGCCACTGAAGTTTTGATATTGTTTGTTCTACAGTAAAAAAAAAAAATGAATGATACGGAATTCTTATTTTCTTATAACTATTTATATTCATTTTACTTCCTTATTTGGTCAGGAGCTATTATTTTTTAGTTGAGAACTATTCTGCACCAAGCAGCAAAGTTTTATCTCTTTGTAAGAGCTATGTACAAAAGACCACAATCAGAATGTAACAAAGCCAGTCTGAGATTTTCACCCTGGCCCAGCAACTAAGTGCATCCACTAACTAGTAATGTGCACATTTTCTAGTATGAATAATTAAAATCAGAAAATTAAAAATTATTGCATGCCACAAACTGGTCAAGCAGTCAACCTTCAGCTTATTTGATCAATCAGAGTTTAATCAGGCAAAGAATAATCACTATTAACCACTATAGGTATTTAGAATAGGAAGAGCTTTATTATAGAAAAATAGAGGCTTGCATGACTATTAGAATTACAGCTGCAGTGGCAAAGGACAGGAAGACTGTTTTCAAGAAATCTAAAAGTGGAGGTATCAGAGAAGGCACTACAAGTAGTGTCAGCTACCTACAACACCAAAGGAGGTAATTCTTAAGAGAAGGGTTAAAAGTCACAGGTGAAATAACACCCCTGGCATCTCCAATGCTCACATACCTACCAACGGATGTCACCAGAGGGACAATCTACCTTCTTAATCTCATGAGGGCCTCTCAATGGTGAAATCTACTAGATCCTGCAGACAATGGATTCCAGTCTCCAGGTTTACACCCTCGAATACAAGGGAGAGATCAGAAGGACTGAGATGAGATCTAGCGGCAACAAGCAGTATCTCCCACACTTATCAATACCTTACTCTGGTTTAGGGCATTGAATAGAGGTCAAGAGACTCAGTATTGAACAAGACAGATGCAGGCCCCACCCTCAAGGAGCAGATAGTTCAGGAAAAATTTTGCTTAAAAGAAACTGAAACCTGGTGAATATCAAAGATAATAATGTGATGTGGTATTCACAGACCATTAAAGAAATAGAGGAAGGTTATTCCTACCCATTTAATGGAATGGGCAGAGGGTGATCAAGAAAACTTCTTTTACTCTCATTCACATGTACATACTCACACACACACACACACACACACACACACACACACACACACACACCTGGAAAAATGCTATACATATGACATGCAATAGCCCTCACTACAAGGATGCAGAGGGGAAGAATTAAATGGAGTTCCAGAGTGTTTGGATCTGTTACCACAAAAGCCCTTGTCTTGAAAACCAGCAACCTCAAATTCAAAATTTATTCTTGGGAACAACTTACATATTTTTTAAAATTTAAGGTTATTGTAGTGTACGGCAGGAGTCTGGGAAGGTGCCAACTTCTGAGCCTTCAGTTTAAAGACATCTGCCTTCTGAAATATATTAATGCCACGGGGGGGTGGAGGGACGCATACTAATTCACCGTGCAGGTACTTTAAATTAAGCTTGGGCAGGGGCATGGAGGGTTTCCCCCATTCCTTTTCAATCTTTTTCTTTTCTCATGATTTATTTTCAAGCCCTGACAGCTTCAAAAAATCCTAGGGTGCTATGCGTTAATAAAGGCATTTCTAAATGGACCGTGGGTGGGTAAACAGTGAATTAATTGGAAACCGCATAAAACCATGCTTTAAGAAAATCCCTGCCATTTCTACTTTTGTGATTTCCTTGCCAAACAGGATTCTTATGCTCTAAGTAAAAAAAGTAGATATTACAGAGCCACAAGGGTCCAGTATCATTTAACTCCCTCCTTTCCAGTCAACCCTACTGTTACCCCCAAAGCACAGCAGCTACCCTGGCTGGAATGAAGGACAAAAGGCTTACATATTCCAGGGAGTTTGCAAATGGATGTGGTTAAAAGGTCCATACCTAGCTGAGCATAGCGGTGAATGCCAGTAGCCCTAGCTACTCAGGAGGCTGAAGCAGGAGGATTGTTTGAACCCAGGAGTTCAAGTCCAGCATAGGCAACGTAATAAGATCCCAGTTCTTAACAAAAAAAATAAATAGAGGCGGAGCAAGATGGCAGCCGAGTAACAGCTTCCTTGTGGCTGGGCATGGTGAGACTGGGGAGAGAGGACTTCAGGCATCTCTGGCAGGTGGGATCTACCCAGGAACTTCCCCTTGGGGACACAGGGAGACAGCGTGAG
>CAUYRH010158213.1:0-35938 GCA_963574655.1 Perodicticus potto | reverse complement strand
TTTTTTTTAAAAACATCAACTCACTGGTTGTCCACCCACATTTTCACTGGGGGGGGGGGGGGGGGGGGGGGGGGGGGGGGGGCGTAAAGACGACCCAGAGAAAGAGTTTTATTTACAAACCTTCTGGCTCACTGTGCCACTTCTCTAAGGTCCGACCTTTGAAGGAATAGAGTTTCCTGGGCAAATGTTAATCATGTCACTTGTTCAGGTTAATCCCAACTAAGAGGAAGAAACAAGTTAGAGGGGATCAAAGAAAATTCCCTCTTATATTTTGGAGGATGAATGGGGAGGGGAGAGTGGGACTGGAACATGCCCACTGGGGCAGGTGGGACAGCTCAAGCCCCGTGTTTTCCTCCATGATGACTGTCTTAAGGGGGACTGCAGGCTTAACTACACAATCCAGTTGTTGGCTGTCAGTCTAGACTTGACAGCCTTGACTGTAGGGTGGGTGTGGCCGAATGGGATTCCAAAGGCCTCTGGGGATTTTCTCCGATTTCTTCCAAGTGTGGCCCCACAGTTGCCTTCCGTGCTCCGTGGGTCCCCCTGCAGCAGCCTCGCTTCGTGAAGATCCTCCTCCGGCTGTAGTTTGTTTTGTTCCTGTGAGTGGTATCGGGATTCTCGAATTCTTTCCCCAGTGCAACCCCTCTTGAGCAATGCACTTAGGTCCCCTCAACTAAATGTGCAAGCCTACACACAGCAGGGGGCCAGTCCCAAGATAATAGCATCTAAAGACAGCGTGCACTGGATAGATCACCACCCCCACATCCCTTATTTCATCCTCGGGACAGCCTGTGAGGAGGTATGACTTCATAGCTTCATTTTATAACAGAAAGCAAGGATCTGAGAGATAATTGACTGACTCCAATCACACAGAAAGTGAAGTGTTGAATAAAATCAAGGAAACCAAGTATAAAATGTGAAGTAAACAACAGAATATCTGTACAGAATAAATGTTCCCCCACTTACCATGAAGTTTGGTGGAATTTATATTCTGGTCAGGCTGAAGCTATTTTAGGCTAACAGCTTACTATTTATGTACGTCTGTGTATTTTTCCATCTGTGGCTGCTTTGACAGCTGTTTATTCATTCACTCATTCATTCACTTAGTCATTCAACAAATATTTATTGATTGACTGCTGAGTGGAAATCCAAGGGAAGGAGAAACCACTGCCTAGCAGATTTTTGTGGGGGAGGCACAAAGCAGAGGGCTGCAGGGCAGCTGCAGACACCAGGGTGGTGGAGAGGGTCTTCCTGAAGAATGCCCACAGGCTGCTCAGGAGAGGGGGGATTGGAGGAGACCGCTGAGAGAATGCGCCTCTGCAGCTAATGCAGGAGACATGAATCTGAGCCTAGTTTTTAAAACTGCATTTTGTAACTCAATTCTTGGCATTGCATGATTCCAGGTTCAGCCCAAGACATTCCACTAACTGTTGAATTTGCATGTATTCTTAGGGTTATCCAGTTGATGAAAATTATAGCTAATATTGTCATCTATAGGCAGCTAGGGAGGTTGGGCTCTGGAGTCAGATTATCCTGAGTTTGAATTCTGTTTTTGTTTTGAGATAGTCTCTCTTTGTCGCCCCAGGGTAGAGTGCTCTGGCGTCATAGCTCACAGCAACCTCTAACTTTAGGGCTCAAGCAATTCTCTTGCCTCAGCTTCCTGAATAGCTGGGACTACAGGCGCCTGCCACAACACCCAACTATTTTTAGAGATGGGGTCTTGCTCTACCTTAGGCTGGTCTCCAACTCGTGAGCTCAGGTGATCTGCCCACCTCGTCCTCCCAAAGTTCTGGGATTATAGGTGTGAGCCACCGCACCCGGCCTCAGTTGGAATTCTGGCCTGCCTCCTAACAGTTGTGTGACTCTGCCCAGTGGCTTAACCTTTCTAAGCCTCAGTTTTCTCATCCATAAATTGGGTACAATAAACACAGCTACCTGACAGGGCTGATGTGAAGATTAAATGAAATAATGCAGGTAAAGTGTTTAGGGCAAAGTGAGCAAAACAGTTAAGTGTCAGCTGGTATTAATGATACTGTACAACTCCCCCCAAAAGAATTTTTAGGAGGTTTTGAGTAGAAATAAGCTTTGTGAAATTTTCTTTCTTTCTTTCTTTTTTTTTTTTTGTAGAGACAGAGTCTCACTTTATCACCCTAGGTAGAGTGCCGTGGCGTCACACAGCTCACAGCAACCTCCAACTTCTAGGCTTAGGTGATTCTCTTGCCTCAGCCCCCCAAGTAGCTAGGACTACAGGTGCCCGCCACAACGTCCAGCCATTTTTCTGTTTTGTAGTTCAGGCGAGGCCAAGTTTGAACCGGCCATCTTCGGTATATGGGGCTGGCGCCCTACTTGATGAGCCACAGTCGCCGCCCTTTTTTTTTTTTTTTTTTTTTGACAGAGCCTCAAGCTGTCTCCCTGGGTAGAGTGCCATAGCATCTTTTTTGTTGTTGTTGTCCCAGTTTGGCCTGGCCTGGGTTGGAACCCACCATTCTCAGTATATGGGGCTGGCGCCGCACCCCCTGAGCCAGGGCACAGCCCAGCTTTGTGAAATTTTCATGAACCAATTTTTCTTTTTAAAATCATTCAAAGGGCTCGGCGCCTATAGCTCAGGGGGTTGCCAGCCAAGTACACCAGAGCTGGCAAGTTCGAATCCAGCCCAGACTTACCAAACAACAATGACAACTACAACCAAAAAGTAGCCAGGGGTGGAGCCTGTGGCTCAGTGGATAGGGCGCCAGCCCCATATACAGAGGGTGGCGTGTTCAACCCAGCCCTGGCCAAACTGCAACAAAAAAAATAGCTGAGCATTGTGTTAGTCACCTGTAGTCCCAGCTACTCAGGAGGCTGAGGCAAGAAAATCGCCTAAGCCCAGGAGTTGGAGGTTGCTGTGAGCTGTGACACTACAGCACTCTACCTAGGGTGATAGGGTGAGACTCTGGCTCTAAAAAAAAGAAAAAAAAAATAGTCCGGCATTGTGGTGGACACCTATAATTCCAGCTACTTGGTTTTTTGTTTTTGGAGGTCTTTTTGTTTTATTTTTTTGTTTTTGGCTGGGGCCGGGTTTGAACCTGCCGCCTCCAGGATATGGGGCCGGTGCCCTACTCCTTTGAGCCACAGGCACTGCCCAATCCTAGCTACTTGGGAAACTGAGGCAAGAGAATTGCTTGAGCCCAAGAGTTGCTTGAGCTCACTATGGTTGTGAGCTATAATGCCATAGCACTCTACAGAGGGTGATAAAGTGAGACTGTGCCTCAATAAAATAAATTAATTAATTAATTAATTAATTAAAGTTAAAAAAAAAACCATTCAAGGCTGGTCGCAGTGGTTCATGCCTGCCTGTAATCCTAACACTGTGGGAGGCCTACGTGGCAGGATCACTTGAGCTTAGAAGTTCTAGACTAGCGTGATCAAGAGTGAAACCTCATCTCTGCAAGATATAGAAGAAATTAGCTGGGCGTTATTGTGGGGTCCTGTAGTCCCAGCTACTTGGGAGGCTGAGTTAGGAGGATCCCTTAAGCCCAGGAGTTTGAGGTTGCTGTGAGCTATGATGACTCCACGGCACTCTAACCTGGGCAACGGAGTGAGCCCCTATCTCAAAATAAATTAATAAAATAAAATCATTCAAGTATAATAAAAGATAACCATAATTTTGCAATTTTGTGATATAGTTATCATAGCTGGCTAATATTTTTTTTCTTCCAGTAGGTTGATGAATGTATTTTTTTTTTTTTTTTTGATGCAGAGCCTCAAGCTGTCACCCTGGATAGAGTACTGTAGCATCACAGCTCACAGCAACCTCCAATTCCTGGGCTCAAGCGAGTCTCCTGCCTCTGCCTCCCAAGTAGCTGGGACTACAGGCGCCCGCCACAACGCCTGGCCATTTTTTGGTTGCAGCCGTCGTTGCTGTTTGGCGGGTCCGGGCTGGATTCGAACCCGCCAGCTCAGGTGTACATGGCTGGTGCCTTAGCCCGTTGAGCCACAGGCACTGAGCCTGATGAATGTATTTTTAAATCTATTTCAAAGATCTTATGTGTATTAGCTTTCACATAAAGTTACAATAAATATTTCCAGGGTTAGTATTATTATAGTTATCAAATTAAACATTTTGTATTTCTGATAGTTGAATCAAAATGGAAAGGCAGTGGGGAAACCTCTGAGCATCTTTAGCGGCAAAAGCCGTTTGAGGAATGCACACAGTGTTCACAGCTATCTTTACTGTGTGTGGGCATAAAATGTGATAGCTCTGGCTGAGGGTTCTTGGGGCTCTGATGCTGTTTTCCAAGTGTGATTTCACACCTTGGAGAAGACAGATGCTCATTTAAGGTTTGACACAGAGGACCCACTGCGTGCCTTTTTAGGTACCTTAATCACAACCTTTAAAAAAGAAATTGCATGGTCACCACGTTTGAGTTTTAATTGACCAACTAGCTGATTCAAAAATCCTGTGGGAAAAAGGTTGCTTTTTTTTTTTAAGACAGAGCCTCAAGCTGTCACCCTGGATAGAGTGCTGTGGCATCACAGCTCACAGCAACCTCCAAATCCTGGGCTCAAGCAAGTCTCTTGCCTCCGCCTCCCAAGTAACTGGGACTACAGGTGCCCACCACAACGCCCGGCCATATTTTTTTTTTTTTTTTCTGGTTGCAGCCGTCATTGTTTGGCGGGCCAGGCTGGATTCGAACCCGCCAGCTCAGGTGTGCGTGGCTGGCACCTTAGCCTGTTGAGCCACAGACGCTGAGCCTGCTTTTTTTCAAAAAAAAAGAAATAGCAGAACAGATCCTTCCAGAAACCACATGTTCTGTTAATATTGTTTTAGGACCAACTAAAGCAATTTGGAAATCTATATTTAAACATCTTGGCTCAGTGCCTGTGGTTCAAGCAGCTAAGGCACCCGCCGTGTACACCTGAGCTGGCAGGTTCGAATCCAGCCTTGGCCCACCGAACAACAATGACGGCTGCAAACAAAAAATGGCCGGGTGTTTGGCAGGCACCTGTAGTCCCAGCTACTTGGGAGGAGGCAGGAGACTCGCTTGAGCCCAGGATTTGGAGGTTGCTGTGAGCTGTGATGCCACCACCAGGGCGACAGCTTGAGGCTCTGTCTCAAAAAAAAAATGTTATGGCTCAGAGCCTGTGACTCAAGCTGCTAAAGCGCCAGCCACATACACCTGAGCTGGCAGGTTCAAATCTAGCCTGGGCCCACCAAACAACAATGAAGGCTGCAACCAAAAATTAGCTGAGTGTTGTGGTGGGCACCTATAGTCCCAGCTACTTGGGAGGCGGAGGCAGGAGAATCGCTTAAGCCCAGGAGTTGGAGGTTGCTGTGAGCTGTGATTCTATTGCACTCTACCCAAGGCGACAGCTTGAGGCTCCGTCTCAAAAAAAAAAAAAAAAAAAAAAAAAAAAATTTAAACATCTTCATGAAGTGACCCATATGTCCAATAAAACAGGACAAAAGAAGTAGAAAATGAAGAATAAAATACTAAATATGTGTTTATGGTGTCAGTTCATATGTCTAATTTCCTCTAAGCAAAGTCTTTTTTATTATTGTTGATGTAGTTCCCTTTATTCTGTCATCAGTACCACCAGAGCAGGTATTTAATAAATTATTCTGATTGTTATTTCATATTTACATTGTATGTCTTACTCTGTAAGAACCTATTCATTTCATGGTTGTTAAAGTAATAGAACAGCACCAGTGAAAGCCTGAAAAATAGAGGAAAATAAAACAAAAACAAAAAAGTCCTTCCAATCTCCTAACAGAACAAGTGGTACTTCTGTGTCAATATTTCATTTTTCCGTACTTACAGTGATTATCTATACAGGCTTTGCAGCCAGGCTGGTTGGCTTTCCATCCCACTTCTCCCTTACCAGCTGTTTAACCTTGACCACTGCTTAAACTTGCTGTGCCTCAGTTTCATCGCCTGTACAATGGAGATGATAACAGCAGTGCCTATCACTCATGGTTATTTGAGGATTAAATGAAGTAGTGAATGGAAGGCGGCACCCGTAGCTCAGTGGGGTAGGGCGCTGCCCACGTACACTGAGGCTGGCCAAACCTAGCCTGGGCCAGCTAAACGGCAATGAGAAATGCAACAAAAAAATAGCCAGGCGTTATGGTGGGCACCTGTAGTCCCAGCTATTTGGCAGGTTGAGGCAAGAGAATCCCTTAAGCCCTAGAGTTTGAGGTTGCTGTGAGTTGTAACGCTACCGCACTCTGCTGAAGGCGACATCGTGAAACTCTGTCCAAAAAAAAAGGAAAGGAAAAGAAAAGAAAGAGTGAGTGGAAAACTTTTGTATAGGGTTGCTCAATGAAAGATAGGCATTGGTGGTAGTGTTATTATTATTTTCTCCTGTGGTCCTTATCACACTCTGTGAAGTTAGACTAGTACCGACTTTGCCTCTCACAAAAAAACTGATGGGAGAGGTTAAATGATGTACATAGTTCTGGTTTTAGGCTCAGTGGCAGGTTAAGTGACAGCAGTCATTGCATCCTGATGTGATACAAAGGGAAGTACCCTGTGTCACCTACAACCTGACTATCTTGCCAAAAATGTGTAACTGGAATCGAATCATACTTTTCTATGAAACGTCAAATTACAGGACCTAGAAGAGATAGAGGAGTCACGTTAGCTGATACTATGAGGAAGAAGGATCAAGCAAATCCAGAACGTGGGACGTTCTGCAATACAAACAGACCCGTCTTTTCAACAAGCCAATGCCACAATTAAAAGAAGGGCAAGAGAGGTGGAACGATTGGGGGATTGTTCTAGATTAAAAGAGACATAACCAACAAAAGCAATGTGTATGGCGTTTAGTAGAATACTGATTTGAACCTAAAAGACAATTAGGGAATTGAATATGGATAGAATATTTAGACAATACTATGGACCTGGGTGGTGCCTGTGGCTCAAAGGAGTAGGGCGCTGACCCCACATGCCGGAGGTGGTGGGTTCAAACCCAGCCCCAGCCAAAAACTGCAAAAAAAAACAAAAATAAAAATAAAAATAAATACTAGGGACCTATTGCTAGTTTTCTTTTGTCTTTTTGTTTTTTTGTTTGTGAGAAAGAGCCTCAAGCTGTCACCCTGGGTAGAGTGCCGTGGTGTCACAGCTCACAGCAACCTCCAACTCCTGGGTTTAGGCGATTCTCTTGCCTTAGCCTCCCAAGTAGCTGCAGGCGCCCACTACAATGCCAGGTTGTTTTTTTGTTGCAGTTTGGCCAGGGCCAAGTTCGAACCTGCCACCCTCGGTATATGGGGCCAGTGCCCTACCCACTGAGCCACAGGCACCGCCCTGTTAGTTTTGTCTGATGTGATAATTGTCAGTCGTTTTTTTTTTTGGGGGGGGGGTGGGGGGGTTGTAGTTTTTGGCTGAGGCTGGGTTTGAACCGACTACCTACAGCATATGGGGTCGGCGCCCTACTCACTGAGCCACAGGCGCCGCCCAATTGTCACTAGTTTTTTTTTTTTTTTTTTGAGACAGAGCCTCAAGCTGTCACCCAGGATAGAGTGCCGTGGCATCACAGCTCACAGCAACCTCCAATTCCTGGGCTCAAGCGAGTCTCCTGTCTCTGCCTTCCAAGTAGCTGGGACTACAGTCGCCCGCCACAACGCCCGGCCATTTTTTGGTTGTAGCCGTTATTGTTGTTTGGCGGGCCGGGCTGGATTCGAACCTGCGAGCTCACATGTACATGGCTGGTGCCTTAGCCTGTTGAGCCACAGGCGCCGAGCTTGTCACTAGTTTTTGAAGAATCATTTTGAGAATTTCAGGATAAATTGTCTTGATGTATGCAATTTACTTTAAAATGATTTAACAAGAAAAAATGATAAAGCAAATATGACAAAACACTATCGATTTTCAAATGTAGGTGGTGAGAGATCCTGGTACTATTCTTTCTACTTTGTAAAAAAATTGAATAGATTCTACCATCCCGTCACCTCCCCTAACCGAACCTATATAAGGTGCACTTGTCTTTTGCTCTCTCTCTTTGCTCTCTCTGGCCCTCTCTCCCCCATATCTATCTCTCTCTCTCTCCTCTTTCTCCTCTCTCCCCCACTTTCTCTGTCTCTCTTTCTCTCTCTCTCTCTCCCTCTTTTCTCTCCTCCTTAATGCTGATCTGCAGCATCCCCTGCCAATAAAGACCTTTCGTACAAGCAAAAAAAAAAAAAAATTGAATAGATTTAGGAAAGTACAAAGTTGAATTCTGTTACATGTATATAATGTATAGTAGTACAATATATACATGTAACCCCTTTTCACCCCTTACCCTCTCTCTTCCCACTTTAATAAATGTTTGAAATTTTTTCATAATGAAAAGCAAACAAAATAACAAACAAAAAGGACCTTTTTAGAAAGCAGAAGCTGGGTGGCACCTGTGGCCCTGTGGGTAGGGCGCCGGCCCCATATACCCAGGGTTGTAGGTTCCAGCCTGGCCCAGCCAAACTGCAACAAAAAATAGCTGGGTGTTGTGGTGGGCACCTGTAGTCCCAGCTACTTGGGAGGCTGAGGCAAGAGAATCGCTTAAGCCAATGACTTTGAGGTTGCTGTGAGCTGTGACACCATGGCACTCTACCAAGGGTGACATTGTGAGAGTCTGTCTCAAAATGAAAAAAAAAAAAAAAAAAAGAGGATAGTTGATAGTTTTGGTAAAGATTGATCCACAAGCAGGGACAGAGCTAAGAAAAATCTATAGAATTTTAATTCCCAAGTCTGGCTTCTACACTAAGCCACTCATCTACAACTGAGAAAGTTTGAGGAGAGTAAGTGTATTCACTTCCAAGTTCATAAAATCTTTATTTTACTTTTAAGCCAAGTTCGAGGAAAATCACAAGTTTTCATTTCATTCTTTAGCAGTTTCCAAAAATAACATCTTAAATGTATACCTCTTAGACCAACCCACCACCCCAAGAATTTATATTAAGCTAAGACACAACTGGAACTAAATAAACTCTAGCATTTGAACATAAATCTCAGGGTTAGAAAGGATCCCTTTAATCCAGCGGTTCTCAACCTGTGGGTCATGACACCTTTGGGGGTCTCCTGCATATCAGATATTTACATTATGATTTATAACAGTAGCAAAATTACAGTTATGAAGTAGCAACAAAAATAATTTTATGGCTGGGAGTCACCACAACACGAGGAACTGTATTAAAGGGTCGCGGCATTAGGAAGGTTGAGAACCACTGTTCTAATCTATCTGCCTGTAGCAGTCAAGAAGTGACCAAGAATTGTAGATAGCAGGCTTTTTCAACATTAGAGTGTTTCTTTTTTGTTTGTTTGTTTATTTATTTATTGAGACAGAGTCTTACTATGCCACTCTTGGTAGAGTGCTGTGGCATCTCAGTTCACAGAAATCTCAAACTCTTGGACTTAAGCGATTCTCTTGCCTCAGCCTCCCATGTAGCTGGGATTATAGGCACCCACCACAACACCCAGCTATTTTTTTTGTTTCAGTTGTCATTATTGTTTAGCTGGCCTGAGCCGGGTTCAAACTCACCAGGCTGGGTGTATATGGCCAGTGCCCCACTCACTGAGCTACAGGCACCACCCCATTTGAGTGTTTCTGAATATATTTCTTTATAATTAGAAGAAAAAAATGTTTTCAAAAAAATGTTATGGCCCTCAACCCCTCAATACAATAATAATAATTAAGAATCCTAAGAAGACAGATATTCCCCCACATTATCCAGTTTGAATTCTCTCTCCTAGATTAGAGAGGCTGGGCCCTGTGGCTCCTACCTGTAACCCTAGCATTCTAGGAGGCCAAGGAGGGAGGACTGCTTAAGTTCAGGAGTTGGAGACCATTCTGAGCCAGAGCAAGACCTCGTCTCTATGAAAAATAGAAATAGCTGGGTGTGGTGGATGTAGTCCCTATATGGGAGGCTAAGATAGGAGGATCCCTTGGGCCCAGGAGTTTGAGGTTGCAGCAAGGTACCATGATGCCATTGCACTGTAGCCAGGCAAAAATGGGAGACTGTCTCAAAAACAAAACAAAACAAAAACCTGAATAACTTAAAGATGTTGCAAAAAATGACCTTTTTAAACAAAAAGTGATGATTATGGTAGGTTTATTGCTTCCAAAAATTAATGTGTAAATCTATTTTTTTTGAGCCACCTCGCCGTCTAATGTGCAAAGCTTATAGGAAGGCCCAGCTCTGTGGCTCATGTTGTAATTTCAGGATTACTCTGAGAGGCTGGGGCAAGTAGATTGCTTGTTCTCAGGAGTTGGAGACCAGCCTGAGCAAGAGCAAGACTATCTCTAAAAATAGCCAGGCATTTTGGTGGGTGCCTGTAGTCCCAGCTACTTGGGAGGCTGAGGCAAGAGGATCACGTGAGCCTAAGAATTTGAGGTTGCTATGAGCTATGGGGCCACGACACTCTACTGAGGTCCACAAAGTGAGACTCTGTCTCAAAAAAACAAACAAAACAAATTACAGGCTCGGTGCCTGTGGCTCAAGCAGCTAAGGCGCCAGCCACATACACCTGAGCTGGCGGGTTGGAGTCCAGCCCGGGCCTGCCAAACAATGATGGCTGCAACCAAAAAATAGCTGGCCGATGTGGCGGGCGCCTGTAGTCCCAGCTACTTGGGAGGCTGAGGCAGGAGAATCGCTTGAGCCCAGGGGTTGGAGGTTGCTGTGAGCTGTGATACCATGGCTCTCTACCCAGGGTGACAGCTTGAGGCTCAGTCTCCAAAAAAAAAAAAAAAAAAATTACAAATCTTATAGGGAAATTAGCTTGTTAAGGAGCCTCAATATTTTCACCAACATTCCCCACACTTGCTGACATTGTGACTGACAAACTTCCCAGAGAAATGATTTGTGTTTTAGGCTCAGCTCCTGTGGCTCTACGGGTTAAGGCGCCAGCCACGTACCCCTGAGCTGGCAGGTTCGAATCCAGCCTGGGCCCGCCAAACGGCTGGAATCAATGACGGCTGCAATCAAAAAATGGCCGGGCATTGTGGCGGGCGCCTGTGGTCCCAGCTACTTGGGAGGCGGAGGCAAGAGACCCTTGAGCCCAGGAATCGGAGGTTGCTGTGAGCTGTAATGCCACAGCACTCTATCCAGGGTGACAGCTTGAGGCTCTGTCTCAAAATGAAAAAAAAAAAAAAAGGCTCGGCGCCTGTGGCTCAATGGGCTAAGGTGTCAGCCACGTACACCAAGATGGGGTCTCACTTTTGCTCAGGCTAGTCTGAAACTTCTGAGCTCAGGCAATCCACCTGCCTCAGACTCCCAGAATGCTAGGATTACAGGTGTGAGCCACCGCACCTGGCCTTGCATGTACTCTAATAATTTATTAATTATTAGAGTAATTTCTTTGGCTCTGAAACAGCCAAAGAAAGTAAAAGGTCGCTGAATTGAGCCTTGAAAAAATATCTTAGTCTAGGATGTATATCAGACTTAACTGATGATAGCTACTACTAACTGGGTACTTAGGCCATGTCAGGCACCAGATTAAGCATTTTACAGGCGTTTCTCATTTAACTCAAGAAACCTTGGGCGGCGCCTGTGGCTCAGTGAGTAGGGCGCTGGCCCCATTTACCCAGGGTGGCAGGTTCAAACCCAGCCCCAGCCAAATTACAACCAAAAAATAGCCAGGCGCAGCTCGGTGCCTGTGGCTCAAGTGGCTAAGGCATCAGCCACATACGCCTGAGCTGGCCAGTTCAAATCCAGCCCTGCCCACCAAGCAACAATGACAGCTTCAACCAAAAAATAGCCAGGTGCTGTAGCGGGTGCCTGTAGTCCCAGCTACTTGAGAGGCTGAGGCAAGAGAATCGCTTGAGCCCAGGAGTTGGAGGTTGCTGTGAGCTGTGCTGCTACAGCACTCTATCCAGGGTGACAGCTTAAGGCTCTGTCTCAAAAACAAACAAAAAAATAGCCAGGCGTTGTGGCAGGTGCCCATAGTCCCAGCTACTCGGGAGGCTGAGGCAAGAGAATCGCCTAAGCCCAAGAGCTGGAGGTTGCTGTGAGCTGTGATATCACAGCACTTTACTGAGGACGACAAAGTGAGACTCTGTCTCTAAAAAAAGAAAAAAAGAAACCTTATGAAATGAGTTGTAATATCCCAATTTTACACATGAAGCAACAAAGGTCCAGGCAAATTTTAAAACTTTCCTGAGGGTTCAGCGGCTAAGGTGCCAGCCACATGCACCGGAGTTGGCGAGTTCGAATCCAGCCTGGGCCTACCAAACAACAATGACAACTACAACCAAAAAATAGCTGGGTATTGTGGTGGGCGCCTGAGTCCCAGCTACTTGGGAGGCTGAGGCAAAAGAATCGCTTCAGCCCAGGAGTTGGAGGTTGCTATGAACTGTGATGCTACTCAAGGCAACTGCTTGAGGCTCTGTCTCGAAAAAAAAAAAAACTTTGCTGAGGATGCACAGTTAGAGGCAGTGCAGTAGGAAAACCCGGGTCTGTTTATCTGGTAACTTCCTGAATTGTGCTCCTCTTTGGGATGGAGGAATCAAGAAGAAGGAAGAAGAGTGGGAAGAAGGGCAAGGATACTTCAGTCCCTGACAAACTATGGGGAACCCAGCAACGATACGTGTAATCTCAGCCACAAAGTCGAAGTGTTGTGCCCACCATTTTCCTGTTTTCTACTACTTCTCCAAAATCTAAAAAAGATTTCTCAAGATTACTAAAGTCAGGAATGAAAAGGGGTATATAGGAATCTTTGCTTCTATCCTCTCAGTCACATTAGCCAAATGTCTGTCTATGCTTCACTGTGAAATTTAGAAAAGCTTTCCGTTCAGTGAGTATAACTCAGGAAGTAAGAAGGGTGTGTGGGCTCAGCGCCTGTGGCTCAGCGGGCTAAGGCGCCAGCCACGTACACCTGAGCTGGCGGGTTCGAATCCAGCCTGGCCCTCCAAGCAACAATGATGGCTGCAACCAAAAATTGGCCGGGCGTTGTGACCGGCGCCTGTAGTCCCAGCTACTTGGGCGGCAGAGGCAAGAGACTAGCTTGAGCCCAGGAGTTGGAGGTTGCTGTGAGCTGTGATGCCACGGCACTTTCTCCAGGGTGACAGCTTAAGGCTCTGCCTCAAAAAAAAAAAAAAAAAAAAAGAAGGGTGTGTGGGCCGCGCCTGTGGCTCAGTGAGCAGGGCGCTGGCCCCATATACAGAGGGTGGCGGGTTTGATCCCAGCCCCAGCCAGACTGCAACAAAAATAGTCAGGTGTTGTGGTGGGCGCCTGTAGTCCCAGCCACTTGGGAGCTGAGGCAAGAGAATCACCTAAGCCCAAGAGCTGGTGAGCTGTGACGCCACAGCACTCTACCAAGGGCAACAAAGTGAGACTCCGTCTCTACAAAAAAAAAAAAAAAAAAGGAGTGGCGTCTGTGGCTCAGTGAGTAGGGCGCCGGCCCCATGTACTGAGGGTGGCAGGTTCAAACCCGGCCTACTGAACTGCAACAAAAAAGTAGCCAGGTGTTGTGGCGGGTGCCTGGGATCCCAGCTACTTGGGAGGCTGAGGCAGGAGAATCCAGTAGGCCCAGGAGCTGGAGGTTGCTATGAGCTGTGACGCAATGGCACTCTACTGAGGGCGACAAAGTGAAACCCCGTCTCTTAAAAAAAAAAAAAAAAAGGAAGGGTGTGTGAATGTGTGAGTGGTGAGGGAAGGGAATGGGGGCCCAGCCTAATGCCTACTGCTGGGGGGATGTCAAAGACTATGTGCTGGCCCGCCTCCCTAAGAAGCAGTGCTGCGTAGACAGAACAAGAGCATGCTCACCTCCATGAAGGAGTCCTCCCATTGCTGTAGTCCTGGGCCACTGCTCCACATCCGAGTTGTGGAGATGTGGATTCCACAAGTTCCCTTAGTCCACTTAAATTACCCCAAAGGGAAGGGTGTTCACTCTGCTGCTACTTATTTGCCAGACCTCAGAAAATTCACCTGATGATCTCTCTCTCTCTTTTTTGATAGAGATAGAGTCTCAGGTGGCACCAGTAGCTCAGTGGTTAGAGTTCCAGCCATATACATAGGGGTTGGCGGGTTCAAACCCAGCCCGGATCAGCTAAAACAACCATGACAGCTGCAACAACAACAACAACAACAACGACAACAAAATAGCCAGGCGTTGTGGCGGGTGCCTGCCTGTAGTTCCAGCTACTTGGAAGGCTGAGACAAGAGAATTGCTTAAGTTCAAGAATTTGAGGTTGCTGTGAGCTGTGATGCCACGGCACTCTATCCAGGGTGACAGCTTGAGGCTCTGTCTCAAAAAAAAAAAAAAAAAAAAGATGGAGTCTCACTCCGTAGCCCTGCCTGGGTAGAGTGTCCCGATGTCATTGGTCACAACAACCTCAAAATCTTGGGCACAAGAGATGCTTTTGGCTCAGCCTCCCAAGTAGCTGGGACTACAGGCACCCACTACAATGCCTGGCTAGTTTTTCTATTTTTATTAGAGACAGGGTCTCACTCTTGCTCAGGCTGGTCTTGAACTCCTGAGCTCAGGCCGTCCACCCACCTCAGCCTCCTAAAGTGCTAGGATTACAGGTGTGAGCCACCACGCCTGGCAACTTGATGATCTCTTGAGTTCTTCCACTTTGGAATTCTGTGACTCTGACAACAGACTGTGATTCCTTTCCATGCTGGAGTATTGGGGGTCACTTCAGCCCTTAGTCTAGGGTCACCAAGCTCTCTCAGGGAATAATACACAGCCACACATTCCTTGTCAACCCTTGTTGGTATAATCATGCATGTGTGAATCAGGGAACATGAGAGCAGACAGAAAAAAGGGGGGAAATGACACTGAAGACAAGGATGATTTTCATCCCCCACCGTGGTTAAATTTTCCTAATTTCCAAGCACTGTTCTAAACAGTTCTAAGCAAACACATTTTCTTGCTAACATGGGACTTAGATTCCCGGAGCTTCAGCATTAAACAGTGATTAATTAAAAGAAGCATGGAAAATTAGGAATCAGGAGCTGCTTCCCTAAACTTCCTTGATGGCTTCCTCCCGATTTCCTTAACTCCTTTCTGGCTTTTCTGTCAAACTAATCTTCTTAAAATACCCCTAGGCTAAAATACCTCAAACATCTTCCCCTTTATCCTGTAATGAAATCCAGGCTTTTTAACTCACCCTAGGGCCCCTCCTCCAGCCATCTGTACCTCCTTCCATGCTTCTTTCCATTCTTTCACTCCCCCTTCTGAGCCCTTCAACCAAGTTAGTCTATTCAAGGTCTCCCAATCACTTTCTGTGTTTTTCTGCTTCCTTTGTTGTTGCTGTTCTTTGACGATTTAGTTTTTGGATTTTAAAGGTGTTCTAAAATAATTTTATTATAAGAAACGATACAGAAATATGTGAGTTAGCAATCTCTCCTCGTTCCCCTCCCTCCGTTTCATTCAATGAGATAACTATGTTTTAAAAAAATTATTCAAACTTGCTGAAAAGTCACAAGAATGATACAGAAAGCATCCAAGCACCCTTTTCCCAGGTTCATCAGTTTGTAACATTTTAGTCCATTTGTTTTTATTGTTCTCTTTCTCTCTCTCCAGGGAGGATGTTATTTATTTTTCTTAACTATTTGAAATAGTTTGCAGACATCATGTCCCTTTACACCTTAATATTTCAGTATGAATTTCTTTTTCTTTTTCTTTTCTTTTTTTTTTTTTTTTTGAGACAGAGCCTCAAGTTGTCACCCAGGGTAGAGTGCTGTAGCATCACAGCTCACAGCAACCTCCAGCTCCAGGGCTTGAGCTATTCTCTTGCCTTGGCCTCCCAAGTAGCTGGGACTATAGGTGCCCGCCACAATGCCTGGCTATTTTTTGGTTGTAGTTGTCATTGTTGTTTGGCAGGCCTGGGCTGGATTCAAACCCAACAACTCTGGTGTATGTGGCTGGTGTCTTAGCCTCTTGAGCTACAGGCGTGGAGCCAGTATGTATTTCTTTCCTTTTGTTGTTGTTGTTGTTTTTTGTTTGTTTGTTTGTTTTGTTTTGTTGTAGAGAAAGAGTCTCACTTTATTGCCCCTTGGTAGAGTGCCGTGGTGTCACACAGCTCACAGCAACCTCCATCTCCTGGGCTTAGGCGATTCCCTTGCCTCAGCCTCCCAAGTAGCTGGGACTACAGGCGCCCGCCACAACGCCTGGCTATTTTTTTGTTGTAGTTTGGCCGGGCCGGGTTTGAACCTGCCACTTCGGTATATGGGGCACAGTGCCCGGCCCACTGAGCCACAGGCGCCACCCTGATATAATACTTTCATCTAACTTCCACATTCTAATTTTTTCAATTGACCCAACTCTGTCCTTTATAATTTTTTTCCTTTCATTTCGGGATCTGATCCAGGATCACACGTTACATTTAATTCTTGTGTCTTTTTAGTCTCCTTTAATCAGGAATCTCAATTTTTCTTTGTCTTGGATGCTAGGGACACTTTTGAAGAATAATGGCCATTTTCTTTCCTTTTGATTTTAATGAAACTTTTTATTTTTTTTTTGAGACAGAGGCTCAAGCTGTCACCCTGGATAGAGAGCTGTGGCATCACAGCTCACAGCAACCTCCGATTCCTGGGCTCAGGAAAGTCTCCTGCCTCCGCCTCCCAAGTAGCTGGGACTACAGGCGCCCGCCACAACGCCCGGCCATTTTTTGGTTGCAGCCGTCATTGTTGTTTGGCGGGCCCAGGCTGGATTCGAACCCACGAGCTCAGGTGTACGTGGCTGGCGCCTTAGCCCGCTAAGCCACAGGCGCCGAGCCTGATTTTAATGAAACATTATTTTAATACAATATTTTATAGTTTATAATTTACATATGTAATTTTGTATTTTTTCTTTTTTTGTAGAGACAGAGTCTCACATTATCGCCCTCGGTAGAGTGCCGTGGCATCACAGCTCACAGCAACCTCCAACTCCTGGGCTTAGGCGATTCTCTTGCCTCAGCCTCCAGAGTAGCTGGGACTACAGGCGCCCACCACAACACCGGCTATTTTTCTGTTTTGCAGTTCGGTCAGAGGCCGGGTTTGAACATGCCACCTTTGGTATAGGGGGCTGGCGCCCTACTCGCTGAGCCACAGGCGCTGCCCTGAGGTTAGTTTTTTTATTCCAAACTAGACCCCTGACTACAACCCCATGGAACTACGTGGAAGGTAATTTTGTTTTTTTTTTTTTTTTTTTTTGTATGAAAGGTCTTTATTGATGAGGGATGCTGCAGAGCAGCATTAAGGAGGAGAGAAAAGAGAGAGAGGGGGGAAGAGAGTGAGAGAGAGAGACAAAGGAAAACCGCACCCTTATATAGAGTCAGTTAGGGGAGGTAACGGGATGGTAGAATGGCCAATAAGGAATTACTGCTCTGGCGAGAAGAGCCGTTGGGGGCAGGGGGGTGGGGGAAGCTAATATATTTTTTAAAAGTTTCACAATAGATAACTAAGAGGATGAAATTAAAATATTTTCCTGCAGAGCTGTAGAGATGGAGCACTTACCACCTTTGGGGTGGCCAAGGTATGTTCCATGGCTTCTGTACAGGGCGTTCCTACTGATGCCCAGCAGGCAACCGGGCTGCAGAGGGAGGTCACCGTGGCTGTACTGAAGGACTGGACATATACAATAGGCTACCACTAAAGGCAGCTTCAGGAACCACAGAAGACCCGAATTTAGTCCCCTCCATCACCAAACATGCACCTGGTGGGCCATATCTTTGAAGGGGACAGCACTACCTTTGGTTCTGGTGCACAAATGTGAGACCCAGTGATGTCCTAGTTGTGGATCCCATTACAAATTGGTGCCCTACCAGCTGGTACACTAAGCCCCTGCACTAAATTTACTCACTTACTCAAAATGTGCTGTAAAATTTCTTCTCTCATTCTCTGTCTCTCTTTTCTTCTGTCCTTTCTTTTTCCTCCCTTACTTCCTTTCTCTTCCTCTCTCTCTCTCTCCCCTTTCCTTCCCTTCCCTTTCCTTCCTTCCCTCCTTCCATTTTTTTTTTTTTTTTTGAGACAGAGCCTCAAGCTGTCACCCTGGATAGAGTGCTGTGGCATCACAGCTCACATCAACCTCCAATTCCGGGGCTCAAGCGAGTCTCTTGCCTCTGCCTCCCAAGTAGCTGGGACTATAGGCGCCCGCCACAACGCCCGGACATTTTTTGGTTGCAGCCATCATTGTTGTTTGGCGGGCCCGGGCTGGATTTGAACCGGCCAGCTCAGGTGTACGTGGATGGCGCCTTAGCCTGTTGAGCCACAGGCGCCGAGCCCCCTCCTTCCATTTTTGAGACAAAGTCTCACTCTGTTCCCCAGGCTAGAGTGCTGCAGCAGCGTCACAGCTCACAGCAACCTCAAACTCCTCCTCAAGTGATCCTCCTGCCACAGCCTCCTGAGTAGCCTGGACTATGTGTATGTGCCACCGTGCTACCACATCTGGCTAACTTTTTTTTTTTTATTGACAATGTCTCATTCTGTTGCTTAGGCTAGAGTGCTGTGGTGTCAGCCTAGCTTACATCAACCTCAAACTCTTGGGCTCAGGCAATCCTTCTGCCTCTTCCCAGAAAAGAGCTGGGACCGCAGGTGCCCACCACAAAGCCTAGCTAATTTTTCTTTTTTTGGTGGAGATGGGGTCTCACTCTTGCTCAGTCTGGTCTCCTGAGCTGAGGTGATCCTCCTGCCTCAGCCTCCTACAGGGCTAGGATTAAAGGCATGAGCCACCACACTCATTCTCTTCTTGCCAATAACAGACTAGCCATTGCACTGGCTCCTTCTTCAGAAAGAAAAAACAAATTTTCCCCTATTTCATTTTTCCAAATTTCAGTAAGCTGAAAAAGTGTTAAACGTAGGGAAAAGTTTCGGAGACCAAAGAACCAAACTGCTCAAATTGCAATTCAAAATATTTCAATATAGTCTATTCTTAAGTGATCAATGTACAAAAGGTTGAAGAGGTTAGTTTGTTTAGAAAATAGGTCCTACAGAGGAGATGCTAAATTATAAATTCAGAAGACTACACTTTCATACTAATCACTATTTGTGGACATCAAATAAACCCTTTTGCTCTTGCCTGAGAGAGCACTGGGCTCTTATTCAAGTCTTGGTAAATTTTGAAAATCACATGGTTGTTCAATGCCTCCATGTGGCAGAAAAAAATAATTTTGTTCTGGCCTAGCTTCCTCTGATAGCAACATTCAGGACCAACAAAGTCTGATAGCCCTTTAAGGTCCTTCAGCAAGATGAGAGTTTTTTGTATGTTTGTTTTAAAAAAGAAAGGCCTTTGGGATAATGACCTGAATTGAAAAGCCACAGATCTCATTAGGTTTCACGAAATTAACCCTTCTTTCTGAACCTTTTTTTTTTTTAAGAGACAGAGTCTCACTTTGCTGCCCTCGGCAGAGTGCTGTGGTGTCACAGCTCACAGCAACCTCCAGCTCCTGGGCTTAGGTGATACTCTTGCCTCAGCCTCCCAAGTAGCTGGGACTACAGGTGCCCGCCACAATGCCTGGCTATTTTTCTGTTTTTGCAGTTTGGCTGAGGCTGGGTTTGAACCCGCCACCTTCGGTATATAAGGCCGGCGCACTACTCAATGAGCCACAGGCGCCGCCCTTTGTTTTTGTATTTGAGACACAGTCTCACTATGTCACTGTCGGTAGAGAGCTGTGACATCACAGCTCACAGCAACCTCAAACTCCTGGGCTTAAGTGATTCTCTTGCCTCAGCCTCCCAAGTATCTGGGACTACAGGCGCCTGCCACAACGCCTGGCTATTTTTTGGTTGCAGTTGTCATTGTTTTTTCGGCCAGGGCTGGGTTTGAACCCACCACCTCCGGCATATAGGGTCTGCCCCCTACTCCTTTCAGCCACAGGTGCTGCCCAGTAGTCGTTGTTGTTTAGTAGGCCCAGGCAGGGCAGGGTTTGAACCCTTTAGCTTCGATGTATGTGGCTGTCACCCTACTCACTGAGCTATGGGCGCTGAGACCATTTTGAGGTTTTTATCCCCTCTTGGCACGTCATTTCAAAACCATAAAGCAACTAAATTAAGCTAGTGTGGATCAGAGATAAAAGTGAATAGTACCAATGAGGGGACTAGGATGTTCAGACAGGTGTTAGGGAAAGCACCTTTCTATATAGGTAGAGTCCTTAAATTTCATGATTTCTTTCCCCAAGGACCAGTCCAACCCATCATCAACAATGCAACATAAAATACCATGTTTAGGTTCTTTAAAAAAATTGTTATTATAGTTATGACCAAGGACATTAAAACAAATCAATATTAAAGAAACAGTCATTCAACAACCCAGTCACTTCAGCAAATTTCAGCAAATCAAACTGTTTATTTTTCTGTGATTTCTGCCAGTTCTTGCCTTTATACACTGTATGTATGATTTTTTTTTTTTTATTTTTTTGAGACAGAGTCTCATTATGTTGCCTTCAGCAGAGTGCTGTGATGTCACAGCTCACAGCAACCTCAAACTCTTGGGCTTAAGCGATTCTCTTGCCTCAGCCTCTCAAGTAGCTGGGACTACAGGTGCCTGCCACACCCATGGATATTTTTTTTGTAGTCATGGCTGTTTAGGTGGCCCAGGCTGGGTTCAAACCTGCCAGCCTGGGTGTATATGGCCGGTGCTCTACCCACTGAGCTAGGGGCACCACCCTGTATATATGATTTTTTACTGGTTGTACTCAGGTGTAGACATGTATTTTTAAGGATCAGAAATCCAAATTGTCATAAGATTTATTTTCCTCATCCTGAATTTATTTCATCTGTTTGCTTATTGTTTTTGCTGGAATTTATCTTTTTCATCAGAAGAATAAAAAGTTCTTCTGTTTTTAAGGAGTTTTCTTTTTCTTTTTCCAAATATCACACAGCAGGGAATGCCATCACTTCTGTATGCTCTACCAGGGCTCCTAGAACCAAACACTATGGTTACGTCTGGAGATCTTTTCAAAGTCCTATGCATTTTGGTGGTGGAAAAATAATTCTGTCTGGAGGCAGGAGGCCAAAATGATGACCTATATATAATCTTTCTTGCAGGTTTCGAACTTGATTCTACGAACTCCTGGTAGATACAGGTTTCCTGGTAGGGACTAGTAAGGTGGAGTTTCAGGTTGACAACTAGAACAGGTTTAGTTGGGTGATGAGAATGCTTGTTTTCCTGGTTACTGGATATACCACGGGCTTATATCTTGTTTCGTTGTCCCCTGGTAATTGAAGCCACTGCTGCCATGGAAAATGATGGCAATTTGAATGACAATTTAGAGTGGCCCATGGAAATCTGACTGGGCTATTTCCTTAATGCACAAGACCTTATATGTGTGGTGCTGTTGTATTTGGATGGCACATGTCTCCTTAGTTCTTTTCTACTGAAGGACAACTAGGTATGAGACAAAACTGTTATTTGACGGCTTAATATTTTTAAAATTTTGGTGAACATCTAAATAAGCAACAATTCAGAAGAATTACTGATTATTCTAAAAATATTATTCGAATAGCATTTATATGTAGCTAAAGAAGGTACTGCGGTCCCCCAAACTTCCACTTTCCAAAAGTCATATTTTATATCTAATGTAAACTGACGCCAAAAATTCTAAATCCAGGGGTGGTGCCTGTGGCTCAAGTAGGACGCCGGCCCCATATGCCGGAGGTGGTGGGTTCAAATCCAGCCCCGGCCAAAAAATAAAAAAATAAAAAAAAGTCTAAATCCAGTCTAATTCAGTAGTCTATTCCCAGTGATGCCTCACATTTGCAAGCCCTTTACACGTTGGTTTTACCTGTCACGAAATCCTTTGCATCACTTTTAAAAAACCGCATTACTTTCTATAAAAAGTGACTGGAAGAATCTAATATTGTAAATTCGCACGTGTCTCCCGCCCGGAGCAGTAAAACTACTAGTATGGGATTTTCCAACAGGCATTTTCTGACTTCCAGTCCTAGCAGGTAAATTGCCAGAGAGACAAGCAAGTGTTAGCCCAGAGGAAACACGATGTGGGATTTCTTTTTTCTCTTTAAACTGATCTCTTTTTAGGAGGAGTTCCCTGTGCATTCTATGGTCCAAAGTCCTTGCCACCAGGATTACCATCTCTTCCACCGCTTTGCCACCTCCCTACCCCCTTCTTTCTAAAAGCCCTCATGGCAAATAACTTTCTCTCGTGACCCCCTAATCCATCTAGTTGTAATCGCTCCTAGCGCCCCCCCCCACCTTCCCCTCTCCCGCCCAGAATCCAGGTCCCCACACCACTTAAGGGAAAATTCACACCCCTAGCACTCTTCCCGGGCGTCCCGAGGAGGCGTCGGGTGAGGGTGTGGGTGGGGAGGAGGGGCAGGATTTTCTGGGGTCCCCAGTGTCCTCCTCGCGCCGCCACCCCCCCCGGAGGTTTTGCAGAGGGAGGGGAGCGCGGGTGGGTGGGACCGGGACGGGTGGGGGAGGGGTGAGGGCGAGGAGGAGGAAGAGGAGGAGGAGTGGTGTGTGCGAGCGTGTGCGGCTGGGGGAAGCCATTGCCTGTTTAATAGTTGCTGTTGCTGCACTTCCGCTTCTCTCCCAGCGAGAGAGAGACACGAGTGGCCAGGCCCAGCCGCAGCCGCAGCAGCAGCCGCGGCGGCGGCACGGAGGAGCCAGACACAAAGAGAGGTACGGGGATCCCCCCCGCCTCCCGCTGCCCCCCGGCCGCGACGCTGGGCCTCGGGGACACCCCTCGCCGCCTTCCTCGCCCCGCGCTGCCCGGGCCGCGGGCACAGGCGTGGGGGGCCGGAGAGGGACTGGGGAGCCCCAGGGGTCCGGGGCCCGCCCGCGGGGGATGGGCAGGGACCCCGGGCCGCGTGGGGTGCGGGGGCCGCCCTCGTTGCGGGCGAGGGGGGTCATTGTGGCTCGAACTGTCAGTGCTGCCCCGGGAGCCCCCCACTGGCCGACGAGGGGGCCGGGAGCGGGGGAGGGGTAGTTGGGGGTGCCCCATTTTCCCCGGGGGCGGGGGCCCGCGGGGATTAACCCCTCCGGGGCGGAAAGACTCATTGTTATTCCTTCGCCGCGGAGGCCAAGCCCCCCCCGGCCCCCACCTCCCTCCGCGGGTGGCTGTCGGGCGTGTGCTCGAGACCCCCACCGGCTCGTCGCGCGGCCCTGAGCTGGGTGGCCGAGGGGTGGGCCGACTGGGAGGGGCGTCGGGGCGCGGCTGGGATGGGGGGCTCGGGCCTTGTCGCCCCTGCCCCCCGCCGGCCTCTCCCTTCCCCCACCGGGTACCCGCTCCCCTCCTCGGTCCCCCGGTTTCGGCTTTCTCTCTCACTCCTTCCCGCCCCTCTTCTTTTCCCGATCTCGCCAAACTCCGCTCGTGGCCCCCGCAGTCTTCGCTCGGGCCACCTGCCCACCACGACCCCTGGAGAGTGGACAAAAACAGCCCCTAGGCCGGCCGCCCCCGGGACCTTCCCTGGCGCCCCACGCCCCCGCCCTGTCCTCCTTGGCCTCCTCGGCTTCTCCGTCCCTGGCGGGTGGGGAGCTCTGGGTGGGGGGAGGGAGGGGCCGCTCGCCTAGTTCCAGACCGTTTTCCCACAGCGTCCCCCACTTGGGGCCAAAAATAAACAAGCTGCGTCCGATCTGCAAAAGCCTTAATGGGCCTGGAGACTTTGAAAATTGGGTGGAGGGCGGTGGGCGGCCTGGTGCACCCCTGGTCAATGTGCCCTCCTGACAGCACCCAAGTTCCTTATTTACACGGCTTGGTTTGTGTTTCTGTTTTGTTTTCTTCCCCCTGCAGGGGCTGTTTGCGGGGTGGGGTGGGGGGTTCGCTATGTCGGATGACGATTCGAGGGCCAGCACCAGCTCCTCCTCATCTTCGTCCTCCAACCAGCCAACCGAGAAAGAAACAAACACCCCCAAGAAGAAGGAGAGTAAAGTCAGCATGAGCAAAAACTCCAAACTCCTCTCCACCAGCGCCAAGAGGTACAACACTCATTCTTTTTTTCACCCCCGGCGGCTTCCTATCTTTGGAACTGCCTCTTGCTTTGGTCTGCCTCACAGCGAGGGTAGCTTAAAGGCCCCACCGCTGATGGTTTATGTGTTCTCTTAAAAATGAAAGAAGGGCCTTGGCAGCCTTAATTTTCTTCTCTATTCTTTTTTTAAATCATTGTCCACATGCAGCTGTTGTGGCGTGCCTCTCTCATTTCTTGTCATAGTTTGTAAGAATCCTCATTACTGTAAAAAGCCCCCAAATCTGATTTCAAATTACTTGCCTATTAATCACTAATTCGTGACCCTCCCCAAGGTGGTCATCCCACTTCTTAATTACTAATACCTGCCTAGACAACTGCATCAAAATGAATTCTATGATCACCTTACTTTCTCCTCACCTGTTGCATGGATGATCTTTTTTTGAATAGAGCGTTGGTTCACCACAAATTGCATAAGGAATAAGTAATTCATATTAGTAGGTAAAATAGGCAGGTGGAAACATGTTCTCTGAAATTCGAAAAGATTTTTCTGACTTGGTGAGTTGAGGCAAATGAATGAATAAGTGATTGTAAAATAGTAATTCTAGACTATTTTTGTGATTCTCTTTTATTCTCTTTAAGAACTTGACTTTACCAAATTTCAGGGATTCTCATTTTTTTCCCCATAGATGGTATTTGCTCTCCTCATGTTGTAAGAATGTTCCTTTACCTTTTTTTTTATAAATTGAATTCAAGTAGTGCCTCTTTTTCTTTTTTCATTCCTCTTAAGTCTCTGAAGGTTAATAGCTACTTTTTACCTCCATCATCCTTCAGTAATATTTTCTGATCCTCATGACCCTTAAAATAATCTATAGCAGATTCCTGGGAACCCACAGACACTCTTTCATAAATCCGTCTGCTTTCAGAGTTAGACAGTTGTTAAAACTTTAAAGTGGCAAAGCAGGAAGTTAGTGAGGAATCCAAATGGTGGATTAGATAAAGCTACCTTTCTTAAAAGAATTTAAGATAAAATAGAATGTGAGACTAGATCTCTCTGCTGAGTAGAGAGCCTGGAACCCCGAGTTTGAGAATTTGTTCTTTCTGCCTGACTTGAAATTTTGAAGAAGTGTTTTGGTGACCTAGCCAGAGGCTGATGGAGTGACTTTACCTTATTTTAAATAGTTTGGAGGTTTTGAGTTAAGTGGCAGGATGCCTCTGCAAGATGTCCTCATTTTCAGAGAGTTGGTTTAATGATACAACTTCTCTGGAGTCCTAACTGATTCTCATTGATTAGCCCTGTGTGGTTGTCCCAGACTGGCATTTAGTCAGTCCACTTTGGATGGGCCTGGATGGGCCGTTCCTCAACCAACCCGCCTTTACCTTCTAGGCTTCCTGATCTCTCTGCTGTTGGCAGGACCTGCTCAAGGCAGGATAGTTGCTTTGAGTCCTTAGTACTTTTGTATTTTTCCGGATATCGCTAGTGTATATGAATATATTGAGGGGTAAAAACACAAGTAGTAGCATATATAAATAAAATAGTTTGCTTTGTGTTAGTGAATTACAGAGGGAGTAGTTTTCACTAGACAACAATTTTTCTATACTAAGAAAGTTAAAATCTTAGTTTGGAAATGACTGGGAGAGGTGATAGGTGTATAAAGTGAAAAGTGGAAAACTACAAATAGTAATTTTACCTGTCAGTTAATATTAGCGTGTTTGTTTGTATGAATTTAGTTCCCTGGATATATTGCTCAAAGAGTGGCTATTAGTGTTAAAGCAGAGCTAAGGTTAATAGCAAGATAGTAAAAGGTAATAGTGAAAGAATAAGAGGGAAAAATCGATGTTCATGAGACCCTATAGAGGCTATTCTGTGGAATATATTGATTTGGAACGTAGGTGTCGCCCATAGAATTGGAAGGAGCACATATACCAGGAGATGGAGTGGAAAAGATGCCTCAATTGGCAGACTAAGCGATTACTGACTGCATATTGAAAAGTGGTTTCTAAACCATGGGTACAGAAAAACCTTCATTGAGAGTGGTCCCAACAAGAATTACCCTGTGGACATGTGTGAGTTACTCTTGCAAATCTTTTGCCAGTTCTTTGGAAATGGTGCACATGCTGGCTGTCAAGATGAAGTGGATAAAGCTGTCTGGCATTACACTTTTTAGGTATTAAAGCAACTACCTTTTCAGTGACTATTTAATGTAGAAGTCGAGTTGGCAAGGATAAGTGAACCTTATCTGTATTTTTATGTGCGTTCTGCTTAGAGAGAGGCCTTTGTACCTACGCACAAAATACAACCATTCAAAAAGATGCCGGTAAAGAATCATTAAATCTGGGTCCCACACTTTCAGTCTAACATAGAATAATGAGTCAAACAGCAGAGATGCGACAGAACCGAAATGCTTATTGGTAGCAGAATACTGATAAATGGATGTAGAGAGATTGTGAACAAACCCTTTCCTAAAGTTCACCAGATTTGTAGGTGACAGGAAATAGGAAGATTTACATAACTTTCCCCAGTCATCCCCCTTAATTTACTTACTGAAAATACAACACCTTCTAAAACCTTTTCCTCTTCACACATAGCTAGCCTCTTCCTACCTTCAGAAAACCTTTGGAAAGGGAAAGACTTCCGTTGTGAATCAAATTGCCCCGTGTTTGGTTTTTTTACTTTTGTGCTGCCTCGGTGACATTTCTTAAGTTGTAACATAGCCCTGTTGGGCTTTATATGGTAAGAGGGAAGCCTTAAAAATAGGCACCCTTTAGAAGATGGAAGAAGCGTAAAGGCCCCAAACTTTGGCGTATTGATGCTTGTAAGCGCCTAGGTAAGCAAAAGACAAAGGCCAGGGCTTGGTGTGAACTGCCTGGTGGCTTCGGCCTAGGAGTGGGGGATGGGCTCTTTGTGAAGTCGAGGGAGAAAACTGCGGGCAGCGGGGTGTCCAGGGCCAGCGGACGGTGGAGAAGGAAGCGGGTAGGCCCGCGAGAAGTTAGAGGACGCCAGGGAAAAGCCGGAAAGATGGGCTTTGAGTCCCAGCGCGCGTGCGGGGCGGAGGCAAGGGCTAGTGCACCTGTGCGCCGGCCGGGCCGGCCGCGCTGAGCGCGGGCGGGGAGATCGGCGCCCGCGCGGCCTAGGGACCTGGGTTCCTGGGCGCCGGGGGAGGCTAGCTGGCGAGCGCGGAGCCGCCCGGCGCTGCCGCCCCAGTCTCTTCTCCCCGCACCCCGCCTGCCGCTTTACCCTTGCGGCTTGAGCCGTCGGGTGAGCGCCGGAGGGGGCGGGGAGGCGGGGGCGGCCGCGACGCCAGGCAGGTCAGTCGGCCCGAGGGGCCTCGTGGGGAGCGGCCATGTTGGCTTCGTCACTGGGACCCGGGCGGCCGTGGGGGGGGCAGGTGTCGGGCGGCGCTGGGACCCCCGGCCCGAGGGCACCTGGCGGTGTGGGGCGGGAGACCGGCGTCCTGCCCACCTACCGAGGGCTCTGGTCTCTGTGCCAGGGAGAGGAGGTGTGGGGGAAAGACTCAGGAAACGAGACCGCAAGTGAGAAACTTCAAACTTACTTCCTAGATGGAAAACACTGAGAAGTAGACCTGCCTTGATGTGCCAGGCAAGATTAGGACCTAAACATCGCAGAGGTTCCACACCGCCGCCTCACTGCCTTTGTGGAAAGAAGTTTTTGTCTAACCTTGGGACCTGAAGCTTCTGATGGGCCCTTTCCCCTTTTTTTCAGTAGAAATGCTGTGGGTTTTAGGTTCCTATGCCAGACCTGAGCGTTACAGGTGGGAGCTTCGAATGTCTTAATATTTCTTGTGTTTCTCTCTCCTATTTCCCTGACTCCAGGATTCAGAAGGAACTGGCAGACATCACTTTAGACCCCCCACCAAACTGCAGGTGAGCTGCGTTTCAGGTTTTTTCTTTTTAAAATTCTTAACCTGTATCTTGGGGTTTCCTTTTTTATTACTGTATACTTTTGCTTTTATTCTGTGGTTAGTCCTTGTTATGGTGCTGGCATACGTTGCACCTGAACTTTATTAACCCGAGTTTAATATTCTCTGGTAAGCCTCTGACAAGCTCAGTACCGTGTTGAAGAGAAGTAATAGATTTATTTGGAGTGGACTTTTGCATACCTGAAACAAAACTGTAAAGGATTTAAAGGTGTATCCTTGCGCTTATTCATGGATCTTTGCTATGGCATTAAGGCTGATATAAGATATTTTAGACGCTAGGTACATTTTGGTTTAGAAAAGTGCTTTGCTGTAATAATCTCTTCAAGTTCTGCTAAGCTAATAAAGCATAGAATTAAATCAAATAGGGATCTTCAGACTTAACTCCATAGTATATAAATTTTGTATTGGACTTTTGGCAGAGAAATTCAGGAAACTATTTGGTTTTGATAAAAAGGGTTTGTTTTAAATAGGTAGGTAGAAGCTTTATTAAGATTATACAGTAGTCTATACTATGTGTGTGTGTTTCAGTTTCAAAACAATTTGAAACTTTCTGGGGTTTGCTGATCACTTATAGAGTAGCCATTTTGCTTCTTTTGGGTCAAGGTGGAAGGCCTGAGGACTTGACTAAGTCAACAGTGAAGTGAGGAAGGACTTAGAACATAGAGCCATTTATTTAAGGGAGGTTTATTGTTCAGTTCTGTAACCCTCTTAGTTTAAAAATTAAGTATAACATTTCGGGGCGGTGCCTGTGGCTCAGTGAGTAGGGCGCTGGCCCCATGTACCAAGGGTGGCGGGTTCAAGCCGAGCCCTGGCCCGGGTCTGCCCACATGCAGGTAACGGCCACATACGTGATGACATCATCTGTATTAAAGGGTCACGGCATTAGATTGGTTGAGAACCACTGATTTAGAGTTTAAGATGAGTGTGTGGAAATATTTAGGTTGGAAAGCTGAATGAAATATTTTGCTTATTAACCCTGAACTTTCTAAACTGTGATCAGTAGATTAAATGCAGACTTAACTGTTGTCTTGTTTGTTACATTTGTTCTTAATGTTTTGTTTTTTTTAAATTTGTTTATTAAATCATGGTTGCGTACATAAATGCAATCATGGGGTACAATGTGTTGGTTTTATATACAACTTGAAATATTTTCATGGAAGTGGTTGACGTAACTTTCATGGCATTAGTTACTGTGTACAGACACTTATATTCTATGTTTAGTAAGTTTCACCTGTACCCTTCTAAGATGCATCTTCAGAGTTGACTCTTCAATTACTCTCCCTCTGCCCTGTTCTTAATGTTTATAAGGTGTGGAATGCTCTTCGAAATTTTGTCTGGTTTTGTAAGGAAAGTATCATTTTGAGTTTGAAATACTCTTAAACTGTAATTTATAACTGAACTATTTAATCATTCTTGAGGGTTTCTTTTGTGACTATAACAATCTTTTCAGATGGTTGAGAAAGTGAAGAAATAATGTTTATGCCATGGTATTTAACAGTTTTATTTTAGTGGAACAGTTATTCAAACAGAAATCTATAAGTTTCCTTGATTGTTTTGTGTGGAGTCCGGGGTCGTTCCGGAGGTGGATCTGTGTTGTGGAATTATTCCTCTTGTTTGGTATTCTGTCTCTCCTATGTATGTATCTTGTGAGTTCAGACAGCTCTAGCTGATCAAATTGTAAAGTTTTTAAGACATGGTTTAAAAACTAATAACAATTATTATAACACATAGCTTTCTTGTGAATAAGTGCAATCAAATTTAAAATTATAAACAATTTGAAGATTTTCATGGGATTAATCATTTTAAAAAATAGGATATGTACATTTCAGTTTATATTATTTTATCTGAGTTCATGTGTGAGAGATTTGTATTGCTCAGGCATGTAGAACTTTTTCTCTTTGGAAAACCCTCACTACCCCTTCGAGGTGAACCCTTTGAAGGTTTCCTGTGGTCAGGAAGCTCCAAACTGGATTGCTGTTGACTGGTTAGTAATAGGGAAACAAAACATAATATACTTAAATATTTTGAGAAAAATCTCTGATTTCTGAGAAAATACGAGGCTTTTTTATTTTACAAGAAAATGGATATTATGTTGTGTTTGGAGACAAGAGTCTCCCTCTATTACCCAGGCTAAAGCGCCAGTAGTATCAGCCTAGCTCATGGCAACTCCTGGGCTCAAGTAGTCTTCCTGCTTCGGCCTCTTCAGTACCTGGGACTACAGGTACTTATCACAACATCCAGCTAATTTTTCTATTTTTAGTAGAGATGGGGTCTTGCTCTTGTTCAGGCTGTTCTCAAACTGCTGACCTAGAGCAATCCTCTGACCCCGGCCTCCAAGAGTGAGCCACCATGCTTGCCCTATGTTGTCTTTAAAAAATGGTTTGCTGGCTCGGCGCCTGTGGCTCAACAGGCTAAGGCGCCAGCCATGTACACCTGAACTGGCGGGTTCGAATGCAGCCCTGGCCTGCCAAACAGCAATGATGGCTGCAACCAAAAAATGGCCGGACAGTGTGGCGGGCACCTGTAGTCCCAGCTACTTGGGAGGTGGGGATAAGAGACTCGCTTGAGCCCAGGAATTGGAGGTTGCTGTGAGCTGTGATGCCACTGCACTCTATCCAGGGTGACAGCTTAAAAAAAAAAATGGTTTTCTTTTCTTTTCTTTTTCTTTCTTTTTTTCTTTTTTTGAGTAGCTGGGACCACAGCCGCCCACCACAATACCTTGCTATTTTTTTGATGTTGCAGTTTGGCTGGGGCCGGGTTTTAACCCGCCACCCTCTGTATATGGGGCCAGTGCCCTATTCACTGAGCCACAGGTGCCGCCCATTTTTTTTTTTTTTTTGAGACAAGCTGTGCCCCTGGGTAGAGTGCTGTAACATCACAGCTCACAGCAACCTTCAGCTCCTGGGCTCAAGTGATTCTCCTGCCTCCGCCTCCCAAGTAGCTGGGACTACAGGCGCCTGCCACAACGCCCGGCCATTTTTTGGTTGCAGCTGTTGTTGTTGTTTGGTGGGCCTGGGTTGGATTCGAACCTGCCAGCTCAGGTGTATGTGACTGGTGCCTTAGAGGCTTGAGCCACAGGTACTGAGCTTTTTTTTTTTTTTTGAGACAGAGTCTTACTTTGTCATCCTCGGTAGACCCAGAGTCTTACTTTGTCACCCTTGGTAGAGCTCTGTGTTGTGACAGCTCACAGCAGCCTCCAACTCTAGGGTTCAAGTGATCCTTTTGCTTCAGCCTCCCTAGTAGCTGGGACTACAGGCGTTCACCACAGCGCCTAGCTTCTTTTTAGAGATGGGATTTCACTCTTGCTCAGGCTGGTGGTCTTAAATTGCTAAGCTCAGGCAGTCCACCCACCTCTGCCTCCCAGAGCGTAAGGATTAGGGGCTTGAGCCACCACGTGCAGCCTGGTCAAAAGTATTTTAAATGAGGCTAGGCGTGGTGGCTCATTCTTATAATCCTAGCACTCTGGGAGGCCGAGGTGGGTGGATTGCTTGAGCTCAGGAGTTCCAGACTAGCCTGAGCAAGACCCTGTCTCTAAAAACAGCTGGGTATAATAGCGGATGCCTATAGTCCTAGCTACTCAGGAGGCTGAGGCAAGAGAATTGCTTGAGCCCAAGAGTCTGAGGTTGCAGTGAGCTAGGATGCCACAGCACTTTAACCGAGGGTGACAAAGTGAGACTGTCAAAAACAAAAGAAAGGATTGTAAGTGAATATTTTCAGTTTACCTTATGTTGCCACATAAATTGAAGTTTTACTTTTAGTGTCTGAACTATATGGTCACGTACACATACACACAGATAAAATAGTCTCCCAATTTACTATGCATTTGGTTAGGCTTTTTTCCCCTACCATTTGGCTTTATACTTTTAGGAAAAGCAAATACTGTCATAAATACTATAATGATTCCCTAAAGCATGCCCTATCTTGGATTGTAAAATTGTGCTTTTTAGATAGCTGGTGAACTTAGGGCCACTAGAGTCAGTTTTGCAGCTGGAATTTATAGCCCAGGGCTCAACCCTTGCTAAATTAACTAGTTATGACTATATAACTAGCTTGTAGACGTAAATGTCTATAGAAGGTATGTTGGTACATACTAAATGCATATTTTGTCCAAGTTCTTTAAAATTCAGATTTTATTTAATGGATACATTTGTACGATGAGTAAATATCTCACATAGAGATTTGAACCCTAAAAATTCAGATGGACAAGTCCTTAAATATTTTAAGCATGAGGGAGAGTAATATAAAATTTTTAATATAACTTTATTACATTTTGATCATTATTTTTCTGTATCCTGAAAATGTAAAGTCAGTGCTTTTAATTTTTCTAGGAAAATTATATTATGTAATCAGAAATAATGTTAAAAGTTTAAAAAAAAGTTATACAGCTAAATTGTAATTTTTTGAAGAAGATTTAAAGGCAAAGGAAAAGAACACTCAAAAAATTTGGTGTGGCTCAGTGCCAACCACATATACCTGAGTTGGCCGGTTCAAATCCAGCCTGGGCCTGCCAAACAACAATGACAGCTGCAACCAAAAAATAGCTGGGCATTGTGGCAGGCACTAGTAGTCCCAGCTACTTGGGAGGCAGAGGCAGGAGAATCGCTTGAGCCCAGGAGCTGGAGGTTGTTGTGAGCTGTGATGCCACAGCACTCAGGGTGACTCAGGCTTTGTCTAAAAAAAAAAAAAAAAAATTGGTGCATTTGTCTAAGTAGTTAAATGTTCTCAGCCTTGCTTTCCCCATTTTTTAAAAGGACCTAGTTCCTGGGTTGCCTGCCTCATAGTGTTGTAAAGTTTAATTGAGATGAGAGTTTTCTGCATGTGATAACATGGTGATATTATTAGAATAGCTCATTTACTCTTTTTTTTTGATAGCTCGTCTTTTTTTTACTAACATCATCTGTGTTTTATTTATTTGTTTTTATTTTTTTTTTGAGACAGAGCCTCAAGCTATCCCCCTGGGTAGAGTGTCGTGGCTTCACAGCTCACAGCAACCTCCAATTCCTGGACTCAAGCGAGTCTCTTGCCTCCGCCTCCCAAGTAGCTGGGACTACAGGCGCCCACCACAACACCTGGCCATTTTTTGGTTGCAGCCGGCATTGTTGTTTGGTGGGCCGGGGTTGGATTCGAACCCGCCAGCTCAGGTGTACATGGCTGGCACCTTAGCCTGTTGAACCACAGGTGCCGAGCCTATTTATTTATTTTTTAAAACAGAGTCTCACTTTATCGCCCTTGGTAGAGTGCTGTGCCATCACAGCTCACAGCAACCTCCAACTCCTGGGCTTAGGCGATTCTCTTGCCTCAGCCTCCCGAGTAGCTGGGACTATGGCGCCCGCCACAAAGCTCGGCCACTTTTTCTTTTGTTGCAGTTTGGCCGGGGCAGAGTTCAAACCTGCCACCCTTGGTATATGGGGCGGCGCCCTACCCACTGACCCACAGGTGGCGCCTATCATCTGTATTTTATTTTATTTTATTTATTTAATTATTTTTTTGTAGTTTTTGGCCAAGACTGGGTTTGAATCTACCACCTCAGGCATGTGATGCCGGCGCCCTACTCCTTTGAGTCACAGCCACCGCTCCATCATCTGTATTTTAAACAAAGTTTTGAGTCATTAAACAATAAAAATGCATGCTTTTGAAAAATTAGAATGAAGAAGTTTGTGGAGTAAAAAGCAAAAGATCTTTCTCATGACCTCTTCTGATCTGCTCTTTGCACAGAGATGCTCCAAGTTAGCAGTTTGTGTGTATCGATAGTTCCAGATAGTTTATGTGAATTTACTTTGTTGTATTTTTTTTCAATACTTTCTAGAATTGGTTGTAATGGTAGTAAGCTGTCAGTTTAGACAGACTGTATTATGGTCCATTGTTTTACTTCTGAGAAACACAGTCAGCAGTGATTCACCCATGCAAGGTTCAGTTGGCTCTGCTTATCGGTGCTGCTATGAGGGGAAGTTATTTCTTGATTTTTTTGTGTGTATCTCAAACCTTTTGTAATGACTCGTGTGTACCTTTTCCAGGTTCAGCATGTTTTAAATGGTTGTTGGGGTATAAGAAATGGGTTCCACAGAAGTCATCCTTCATGAAACCCCATATAATCTTACATGCTGAAAACTATCCTCCCTTTTAATATTTTACATTTATCTGATGTTACTAATGCGTTAAGGTAAGAAATGTGACGAAAACATATAAAAGGGCGGCGCCTATGGCTTAGTGGGTGGGGCTCCAGCTCCATATATCGAGGGTAGCGAGTTCAAACCTGGCCCTGGCTAAACTGCAACAATAAAAAAATAGCTGGGGGCGGCGTCTGTGGCTCAGTGAATAGGGCACCAGCCCCATATACCGAGGGTGGCGGGTTCAAACCCGGCCCTGGCTGAACTGCAACAAAAAAATAGATGGGCGTTGTGGCGGGCGCCTGTAGTCCCAGCTAATTGGGAGGCTGAGACAAGAGAATCACGTAACCCCAGGAGCTGGAGGTTGCTGTGAGCTATGTGATGCCACGGCACTCTACTGAGGGCAATAAAGTGAGACTCTGTCTCTACAAAAAAAAAAAAAAAAAAATAGCCGGGCATTTGGTGGGCACCTGTAGTCCCAGCTACTCGGGAGGCGGAGGCAAGAAAATCGCCTCAGCCCAGGAATTGGAGGTTGCTGTGAGCTGTGATGTTATGGCACTCTACCAAGTGCGATAAAGTGAGATTCTGTCTCTTAAAAAAAACATATATGTGTGTGTGTGTATATATATATATACATATATATATATATAAATGATAGTTTTGTCACCATTGCAATATGTGTACTTTTATGTATGTAAAGGTGATGTTGAAAATAGTGAGAACCAGGAGACTGGAATGTGAACACTATGAAAATAGCACTCAAAGTAGAGACGGGCTCCTGGAAATTAGATCATCACCTGGGGCCTGAGTGAGTTGGAATGAAAGAAACCTGTACAGAAGTGAATTGCTTTCCAAATGAGTAGGAACTCTTGTCTCTGTTGTATTTGCTAAAAGACAGTATCTCAACTCTAAAAGTATACTACTATTCCTAAAAAAGCTAAACAGAATTGCCATGTGACCCAGTAGTTCTCCTCCTAAATACATACTCAGAATAATTGAAAATAGACTCAGATACTTGTATGTCAATGTTCACAGTAGTAGCAAAAATGATAGCTAAAAAGTGGGAAGAAAGACCCAAGTGTCCCTCAACAGATGGGTAGATAAACATTGTTGTGGTATATACATGTAATGGAGTGTCCAGCCATACAAAAGAAGGAAGTTCTGATGGGTGGCTACAACATGGCTAAACCTTGATAAAGTTATACTAGGTGAAATAAGCTAAACACGAAATGACAAATAGTGTATGATTCCACTTACATGAAGTACTTAGAGTAGGCAAACTCATAAGGACAGAAAGTAGATTGGAGGTTTCTGGGCAGTCATGGGAAGGGAGAATGGGTAGTTATTTCTTCATGAGTTCATAGTTTCTGTTTGGGGTGGTGAAAATTTTAGGAATAGCAGTTATTGTTGCATAGCATTGCATGTGCAAGTAATGCCAGTGAATTATATACTTAAAAATGGTAAATTTTATGTTACATGTTTTACCATAATTTAAAAAACTATTCCTTCTTAAAGTATTGTGAGTATTTTTAAACAGATAGCACTCAACAGTTTATATTCTTTTTTTTTTTTTTAAGACAGTCTCACTTTCTTGCCTCCAGTAGAGTGATATGGCATTATAGCTCACAGCAACCTCAAACTCTTGGACTTATTGGGCTCAAGTGATTCTCTTACCTCACCCTGCCAAGTAGCTAGGACTACAGCCTTCTGCCACAACACCCAGCTATGTGGGGTGGGGTGTCACTTTTGCTTAGGCTGATCTCCAAGCAACCCACCAGCCTTGGGCCTCCCATAGTGTTAGGATTATAGGCGTCAACCACCTCCACAAGCCTAGGGATACTTTTTTTTTTTTTTGAGACAGAGCCTCAAGCTGTCCCCCTGAATAGAGTGCTGTGGCATCACAGCTCACAGCAACCTCCAATTCCTGGGCTCAAGGGAGTCTCTTGCCTCCGCCTCCCAAGTAGGTGGGACCACAGGCACCCGCCACAAGGCCTGGCCATTTTTTGGTTGCAGCCATCATTGTTGTTTGGTGGGCCCGGGCTGGATTCGAACCCGCCAGCTCAGGTGTACGTGGCTGGCGCCTTAGCCCG